>PTEX01000206.1:431483-488590 GCA_003342815.1 Eudromia elegans
TTTCCTTTCCTTTCCTTTCCTTTCCTTTCCTTTCCTTTCCTTTCCTTTCCTTTCCTTTCCTTTCTTTTCCTTTCCTTTCCTTTCCTTTCCTTTCCCTGCTCCTGTCAGGTAATCTTTATTATCATTTTATAAAAAATGCATCCCTCTTCTTTCTTCTCTACTTGAGATTAGAAAACAATATGTGAGCAAAGACCATACTTAGGACTGTTGTCTTATACTTTCAGCTGCTAAATTTCATGAATTTCACTTTATCTGGTATTGAAAGCTACTGGGCTTTTCTGTGTAACAACTTCATATTTCCAACTTGTGCCAAATCCATTTTTCATTAACAGACTTACACTTCTGTTCCCACTTCATTTGTATTAAGTAAGATAATCTCATGTCTCATTCAGAAAGTCTACTAAAATCTTAAATTACAGTAATTCACCCTTCAGTTCAGTCAGTCCTTTATCCATTTCACACTGCTGGTACTAATATCTATTTTCTCAACCCAGGCTAATATTTTCCCGTATGTCAGGATAACAGATATTTTTTAGAAGTCATTTGGCTTCAGTGTTTCCCATACGAGTCACCTGTGCAATGTGCAAAGGTTACGATCTGAAGTGCAAGCTGATGCATAACTCCCTGCTGAATGAAGAGCATTAGTCCCGAAGCAAAACAAACAGATCCCATATTTAATTTGATAACAAAGGCTTTATTTGAAGCTGTCGAGAATTGAATCTTCAGCTAGTGTAATGATTTTTAGTAACCAAGAATCTGTGCAGTAGGAAGTAGCACCTTCTCAAAGACCAACACAATTAATGCTAATGAATTTTTGTTTGTGAAGACGCTGAGAGGAAGCTCTGTGGGAGCAGTGCTGAATCCAGCTGTATACGTGGTGATTTTATAGGGAAGGGTGTGAACCCGTGATAAGCATTGTCACGCAGAAGCTGTTGGACTCATCCCTGACCTCCCACCCAGCGTTATGCCACACACACAAAGTGGGAAACATAGCACAAATTCTGGCTCTTCTTTGCTCTCACCTGGTTGAATTCTAAGGCAAACAGCCCTTCAAGAAACAAATAGCAGTGGCAGTGTCCTGCTCCGTGATGCCAGCGAGCAACAGCAGTGACACGGTGACAAAACACCAGACAGACCTCGACTTGCTGCGGGAAGGTGAAGAACATTAACACTGGGTCTAGTAGAGGACGCAGAAAGCAGGACGGCCGCGCAGTGCCCTGTCCCACGTCCCATCTCTGTTGGGTCTGGGTTTGACCAGAACAAGAATTTCTGGAACTTTGGACAGCAGACAGGCTAGGCTTCCTCTTGTGTGCGTACCCAGGTACGCCTGCATGCACATACACATACGAGTCCTTCATGAACGAAAACCTGCATCTAGGTTGTCCATACGCAGCACCAGACCTGGCAGGCTGGGAGCCTGAGGGAATAAGAGCAACCGGCCCCTCTTCCCTCACAAACGCTCCCCAGCACCCTCCTTCCAGCGCCTCCCGAGACACAGTGAAGCTCCTGTAGGTGCCACACGCGCCTTCTTCCTTGCCCCCCACTGCCCCTGGCCAGCTGCCAGGGTGCCACGTCCATCTAAGCAGCACCCCGGCCCCAGAGATGCTCCTGCCACAGCCTGAGAGCGACCCGGGGGCGATAGCTGCCCCGGGAGGCAGTGAGCAGAGCTCTGCCCGCCCCCGGTGCTCCTGCCACCCACCCGGGCTGCCGGGAAGGGCCGGCGCTTGGCCAGAGCCTATAAAAAAACCCCGGGAGGGAGTGATGAGGCCACGGTGCTGCGGGAGCTGCGGCAGAGCCTGGGGCACCATGATCAACCCCAACTACTACCCCTGGGGCTACGACAGCGACAACGGTGAGCGGGGAGAGGGGGCGCCGTCCTCACGGAGCGCCCGGCGGGCTGGACCGTGCATGCCCAGCGGGGCTCCGTGCTGGAGGGGGCTGCTTGCACTGGGGCTGACCCGCAGGACGGGCTCGTGCCCTGTGCGGTGCGAGAAGCTGCCTTGAAAACCACGGTGCCGCGGGCCCCGTGTGCCTGGGAGCCGTGCATCCATGGAGGAGGCGCCTCCCGGGATGCGCGCGGGGCACGGCTGGCAACGCCGGGCAATGGTCCCGTCCCTGAGTAACAAGGCTCATGGTTCAGGTCCTGGGTAACAAACCCCAGCGTGAGGGGCAGGGCGTGCAGCTCGGAGTGAAGGCTGAAAGAAGAGCTGGGTGGTGGCGCTTCTGCTTGAAGAAGAGCTCTAATAATGGACTGTGTTTTACTTCTGAATACTAGAACATTGAAATGTTGAAAATTAAAGTTAAATAAAGTTTCCCTCCTCTTAGTGGCACTGCTGGCATTGCTAAGGCATATCCCATCCCGTTTATAGCAGGACTTTGAGCATACGCCTTTCCTTTCTCTGGTATATGGTGTGTCGCCTAATAAGAGATAACATACAGAAAGCCCTGAGTCTTATCTCTGTAAGAATGCTTGGGTTCAGCTCAATAACGTGTGATATCTAACAGCTCAGTTATAATCATCTCATTGTTTTTCACACAGTGAAACTCTTGACAGATCATGACTAACATGATCTGTAGCACCCTTATTAATCCATTTTTCTGATGTTCTGCAGCTAAGCAAAGCAGTATGTGCTTGTAACAAGTATAATTCCCATCTAACTGGCAGAGATTTTCATGACATTTATCTGTATTTTTTTTCTAGGACCAGATCAGTGGCATAAAAATTATCCAATTGCCAAGGGACATCATCAGTCACCTATTGAAATCAATAACAAAGAGGTGCATTACGATCGCTCCCTCCTGCCATGGTTTGCTAGTTACGATCCAGGTGCAGCTAAGACCATCCTCAATAACGGGAAAACCTGCAGAGTTGTGTTTGATGATTCTTTTGATAGATCAGGTTAGTTCTGTTTTTATTTCAAGGTGTTATTGTATATCAATGAGTATTTCTACAGTTGCTGGGAAGAGAAGGTGGGCTCTGTGTGTTCATTGGCAGGTCTCTGTGTAGCATCTGCACGTGACATACAGGATGCAGTGACTATGTGGCCTGCACTGCTGGTGAGAAAGACCTGTGGCAATAGTGTCAGTCCACTGGTAGAATCCTAGGGAGCGAAGGGAGCTGCAAAAAAACTCGGTGGGGGTGAATTAAGGTGCGGGGTAGATGCCTGTACTCGTAAAATCCGAAGCTGTTTTGTCACGCTGGGAATACGGAGTCCAGACTTTGTCTTGAAGGACTGAGTTCCACCCAGGACTACTTGAGGTGCCCAGCAGAACATCTTTGTGCGTGTGGCTGAAATGGCAATATTTGAAAACTCCATGCAACTTTTGATAAATGAAGTAATGAACCTCATGTTATCATAAAGTCACCATATCTCATTAGTTAAAGCTCCCTGTGGCTTTCATGAGATTTTTATCTTAGTTTTTATCTTCGAGTTGAGAAATTTCAGTGTTTCAGCTTTATTCTCCAAAATCCTCACCATTCATGACACCATGCAGTGTGCTGCATATGCAATGAATAGCTTTTAGGAGTTAAAGGGATTATATATTTTGAAGAAATATCATCTGTTCTGTTTAACAGATGCTAGAAGCTATTTAGTTTCTGTTGGTGTAACCACTAGGTTTTCATATCAGTGTTTTGGGCTATATATCAAAGAAAAAAATCACTGAAGGATGAAATCACTTTGCTACTGAGATAAAAAAGGAAAAAAAGATACATATTTTTGCAAAGCTTTTAGGAAATATCCTGAATTATAAACTAAGAAAAGTAGGTATCGTGTTCATCGTGGTTTGCAATATTTTGAGATTTTTTTCAGATTAACTGCTCAGTATCTATGTTCTGATCTCAAAAAGAGAAAGTGACTCACTGGAAAAAGAGATGTATTCTGAATTCTTGGGACAGGGTTTACTCCAGTAGTGTTTACTGTTGACTCTTTTGTTACAGCATCCCCTCAGAGACTGTGGGTGGTGTTCTTCCTCTAATCTAATGCTGATTGCAGGACAAATTCCACTGGACATGCTGCTCTCGAATATTGTAGGCTTTTTAGGACATGTACAATGAGTTATTTTCTGTGTAAAGAAATTACCTGTTGCATTGTATATAAATGCGGAATAATAATTATATCTGAATGAAGATATTTTTTCCTTTGGGATAAGCCTATCTATCTGTCTAGCTAGCCTGAATTATTTTTGATTTAGCCAGAAAATTTAGATTTCTAGTTTCCTAATGCTTCCAGTTAGCATGCTCATATCTTTATCTGCTCTCTTATCTAGATTTTTGGGAGTGGTTGATGGTATAGATTTATGATATACCTTCTAATACTTGAGTAAACTGCAAAGAAAGTAATAAAATGAATTACTATAGACTTTTTTACTTCCATGTGGCTTCTCCTCTGGGGATACTTCAAATGTTCACGGTTTGAACAAGCTTCTTAGGTCCAAATTATCAGAGAGAGGCTACTGGCATAGGTGTGCATGCAACCTAGGTCACATTCTATGCTGGAAAAAGAGCTTATTGCTCTTGTCTGCGGAGCTATTGCAGTGGATGAGGTTGAGAATTTATCTCCAGCTATTTATAAATCTGCTTTGATTTTAGGAACCTGCTAAAGGAATGTTTTGATGACATGTATTTACATATATTTATTCTGGGAGTTGTGTCATGTCTATTTTGTTCCACATGACCAGTGGGCATCATTAAATGTATTACTTTCTGTTCAAGTGAGAAAGCTGCAGTGGAGCTGCTGTAATCTCGTGATATGGGTAATGTTGAATTTTTGCTGGCCAACATGAGTGTGTTGTTGTGGATTTGGTAGCCTGTCTTTCCATCCCTGTGTGGAATGAGGAATTCAAACACCATTAACAATTTGCAGATGGAGACCGGAGTCTCAAACTCTGTGAGAGAATAGGCAGCTGAAATCAAAACCTCCTGGATGCTTGTGCTTTATGGTAATGTCCCTTACTGTGAAGCTGGTCAATATTCTTGAATCAGTTAATGAGTGATCCTAATTAAGACCACTATCAGAGTTCTGTTTGGATTCCTCTTTGAGGGACAGCCTGCCTGATCACAACTTCCTTTGCTGTTCGTTAGATCACTCAGTTTTATGAGCTGCTTTGCCAGGATGACCTCAAGAAAACCAGTACTAGCACTCTGGGGTACTTTGGTAGCCTACTTCTTGTCTGTGAGATACTTCCCACTTTGATGCTTCCCAACCAGAATGCCAACTCAGACACTGTTTCAGATTCAGCAGTAATTAACTCTTGTTTTGTTTTGAATTGAGGCTACAATCTTTTTTATTCATAGAGCTGAGCCTATTTCCTTCTAAAATTCCAGAAATATTTGGGCCAAAGAAATGTCTGGAGACCATCTCCCCAGCAGGAGCATTGTCATGATGTTGAGTGAGATCTGTAACTTGCAACTTACTTAAAATTAATGTTTAGCTTTTTGCAGACTACTTGTGGATAGATGGTTAGTTCAAAGAGGGCAGTCACAACAATATAAAGGTATTTAGTTACAGCAAATTAAAAAAAATTACAGAAAATAGCTTATTCTTTGACCTCTGCTACTGGGACAAGATGATCCTTTCTTACCTAACGGCTATCCTAGCTCTCTGTGATGTTGTCATTCCTGTTTATGGAAGATAATCTCAGAATATTCTGAAATGGGAATGCCCAAGAGTGGAAGTTGAGATAAAGTGGAACACTGCTCAACAGAGGAGAAATGGAATATAAGCAGAGACCGATCTAAATCCCAAGGCAGGCTCACAGTGTTGAGAAAACTGAAACACATCTTTGCCATTTATTTTTGTGCTGTCTAAAGAATGATTGGATTTTATAAAATGCATCTGTTTGAAATTTATATAATATTATATAATATTGTGGAATAGAAAAATACTATGGAAATTCATTAACCAAATAGTTTAACACCTTTTACTTTCTTTCTGACGGATGATGTTTGAGGGCTCGGAACACCTCAGCACAGGCATATTTTCCTATGGACTACCCTTTGCAGAATCTTTCGGTTTCTTATCCTATCTTTGGATTTGTCATCAAAGGAATATATGCCTTTGGAAATGGGTGATGCAGGAAAAAAAACCCTGAACAACATCCCCAGAATCATAACATCACAATGTCATAACATCATTGCATCATAACATCCATAGTTGATGTTTACCAACATTTACTTGTTGGTGAAGCTCGTAAAAGTAGTTTTACTCATCCAGGAACTTTATTTGGAACTTGGGGAAGGCTGCTTTGTTTTGATTGACTCCCGAAAAAAAAATTGCCTATTAAAATAAAGATGTACATGCACAAAAGAAGTTAACAGACCTTTACAGGAGGCTATTTTGAAGTAGTTGCAGATTGCTATCATAATAGTTAACATTGTGCAGTCATGGGCTGGGAAATTGTGTTAGAAGTTTATACAGTAAGTTACTGATTGATAGCACAAAGCAGGTAACAACCTCCAGCCGCCTCTCTGGACTGCACTGACTTGACTCTTGGTTTGCTCAGTTTACATTGGACCAAGTCCCTGGGTGTACAGGAATAGGACAGCTAAATCCCAGTGCTTGCGTACCCCGGTAGCTATGCTGCATACCACTAAACAGCTCAAATGCTGCAAACTGCTAAATATGACAAAGTTAAATTCTTCTTTTGTACTCAACACATCTATCACTTGCCGTGACTGCATGAGAAGCATTAGGTGTTAATATGAGCACAGCAGAGCTTGTGCACAAAGGGCCTGAAGAGTTAAGTTACCATTAACTTTGAATTTCCATGCCTTCGTTAGAGGTTAAAATGACTGAATGAACAGGGCCATCTGAGGCTGCAGTTGTGAGACGTCCTGTCAGCCTCCTGCCCCAGCAGATGAGGATTTCTATCACACTTCAGATCACAAACAAAGGTGATTTGGAAGCTTATCGAACAGGCTGATCAAGAGGCACAAAACTGAAACAAGTGTGTTGCAGCGTTGGTAAAGGCTGATGGCATCCTGGCAGAATTCTGTCAGGCCTCTTTGTCCCCGTCTGTCCCCTCAGGAGCACCAGGTTCAAATACAAATCAAAGTGAGTAGTTTGTCTGCATGTCTATTCAGCACTTGGTTAAGAAGAAAAAAATTGTTAAGAACTGTGTGTGTTCTGAAAGCTTTTAGAAAACATATTTTATCTCCAAAATTGACTGGAATGTTTATATACTGAGATTCTCTTTTGAGCAGAGACCTTTTTTTTTATAACTTTTTATTTGTGTCACTGATATAAAAAACTTGTTCTATACTTTACTGTGCTATTATAAAGTCGGTAGTTGTAAAACAAAGATGACATTTTTCAACAGTCATGCAGCAATGCCTTACTGAGTTAACTTCATTGTTAATTTTATAAATGTGGCTGCATGTGGAGATCATAAATCTTGCAAGAACAATTGGTTCTTCTCGTGTTTATAACCACAGCTCACCTCCTGTGTGCGCTGTTCTTTGCATTTTTTCCACCTCACTGTCCCAATACGTCTTCACAGCAAACAGGGAAAGTATCTGTGGAGACATATCTTTACTAGTTTAGGTCTGTTGAGAATGAGTGACAGTTGACATTAGCACAAGTTATTACCTAGTTTGCTAAATAAGTGTCTGTACACTGATTTCAAAACCTCAGGTCTCCTTTTCATAGCTATGGATACCTTGCTAACTAAGGCAAAGTGGAATTGCCCACCCAAACTACATCACATCTTCCATTTTGCTGTGTAAACACACAGTCAGATAGAGTTTTGTCCGGCCTTGTCTGTACCTGTTCCCTTCCTGGGAACGTTTGCCTCCGTGATTACACTCATAGAGGAGAAAAACATACTTTCATGAGCCAAATCCTAAAGCTCCCAGGCAGCAGCTCAGCTTATGGGGAACCAAGACACATGTTTAAACAAAATAAAGATTCCTCTTATTAACTTAGAGCTATGCAGACATAGCATTGGATTGTTATGATTTTTTTTATTTACCTGTTTTAATATATATGGACATTTCATTTATGATCATAATTTCTATTCATATTGTCATTCACTTTCATGCACATGTGTAAGCAAAAGAAAATCCCCTTTTGTCCTTTGGGGAATGCTGGTTTATAGGCATCTTACTCTTTGTGTTGTTCTTTCGGCTCAAAATGAGGTAAGTACACCCTATGGTCTATTTATAAATGAATGAAGCATGAATGTGTTGACATGAGGTTATATAGAGATTTGCTGGTGCCAGTTTGAAAATGACTGCTGATGGCCCATCAGTGGAAATAATGACATGTTTTTTTCCTTAAACTGGATTATTTGGTCTTACAGATCTATTTTAATGGAGAATTGATGGCCTTGTCAGGTACTACTGTTACTCTGCCTGCATTGACTGCAGTACTGAATGTCTCTTGGAGCAAATAAAAGGAACTTGTCAAGCACAGTAACTTGTTTTTAATTATTAGTATAGAATATTCTTAATATTTGTAATACGTCCTTCTTAAGATGATCATGGACTTCATGCCTTGTCTTTTCTGATGTAAGGATATTTTTGTTTAAAGATCCATTCCTGAGAGGTGCTGAAGGGCTTGTAGGAATGTGTATTAACTTTGATTTCCAAATAAGGTCAATGAGAATTGGATATTATTTAGTATTTGGTTAATGTCAAGGAATTTTTCACTTTTTCCTTTCAAGTATATGACATAGTTTTTAAACCATTTGGTTTTATATTTGAAACATTTGGTTAATAAACCATATTTTCTATAATATGATGTATAAACCATATTATAAACCATTTGATTTATTATACAAAATTCTAAGATTATTTAGAATACAGGTGATAGTTTGTCACAGGGATTGCACAGGATGAATTCCTTAAGGGAAATATTTTGCATTCTCATTGGCTGTTTTTCTGGTTCATTTACCATTGTCTTTCTCCTCTCCTAAAGCCCCAGGAAGCAGCTATTATGGCAGAAGTAACATCATTGTTTTCACTGCTTTTTAAATAGGAGCATCAGAGTCTGCATCGAGAGACACAAGTTGTAAGATTTTGTGGGAATCTCTCTTATATCTAGCATTTTAGCAGTTGATCTTAATCATGGCTATTTTTGATACATTTGGATATGGGTTGGTATTAGATGGCTTTTAGATGGCGGTGAAGACACCTAAATTTAGGTGGCTATATGTGGACTTTTAAATGTGCATGATGGCTGCAATTCAAGTTAGTATCTGTTGAGTATCTACTTTAAGGCAAGCAGAATTATCAATTGCTTGTTTGGATTTAGAGCTTATTTCAGTTACCCAAGCATAGATATCTCATACCATTCTTGATGACCTAATTATTCCACCTTGCCTGTAGATGCTGCTTTAGAAAGACACAATTCGTCTACAGATCTTAGGTCTCATCTGTCAGCACTGCACGGAATCCTTAGAGGCATCTCTAGATGCTCACATCTATACAGCTGAATTAAACCACCATCTCCATTGACAGTAACGGAAGCCTAGACACGCGAATCATTTTCAAATGCCTGTATGTGCATACCGATAACTGAAGATATTTCCCTGAAATGTTGCTGAAATCAATGTGGATTTCCAAGAGTTGTCCAGTAATCTCAGAATGTAGATCCTGTGTACAGTAGCTGTGTGTAAATATTAAACATCATTTTTTAATATATTATGTCCTTTAAAAATTCCTGAAGGATGCCTGAGTCTAATGCTGATGCAGATTGTCACTTGCAGTGCTGAGAGGAGGGCCTCTCCCAGGAGTTTACAGGCTGCGCCAGCTCCACTTTCACTGGGGTTCCTCTGATGACCATGGCTCTGAGCACGTTGTGAACGGAGTGAGATATGCAGGAGAGGTAGGACTCTCTACTTTTGACTTTAGTATATCGTATAAAATAACATCTGTCATCATCGTTCATTTGAACAACAGCCAAAAAAATCAATCTGTAATGGCTTGCTACTCAGTAATAGAAAATCTTACATTTATTTTTCTTTGTTTTCAGTTACATTTGTTACACTGGAATCCCAAGTATAGTAATTACCTTGATGCAGTAAGAAGAACTGATGGCATAGCTGTTTTGGCCATTTTTTTGCAAGTAAGCAGAAGCACTCATTCCTTCTGTGTGCTATTATTAATGAGTTGTCTATTCTTAGCAGTGCAAAAGGAAGACACAACCTCCCCAATATATTTTCTAGGGATTGTACCACACCGCAGGGAAACGCTCTGAGTATTGTAGTACAACACACCCATGTGATTGGGCGAGCCTTCCCCGAGTGAACTTTTCAATAATGCATGCTTTTCAAGCTACGGGGCGTGAGTCATGTTATTTTAAATAGTATCACGTATTATCCTCCTTTGTCCTTGCAGCTATAGTGTCACTGTGTGGTCTATGGATACTGTAAATCCAGATGTATTTTCCCCTGCTTTGGGGACAGGATGTCAGTAGTAGCCATTTGACCAATAGCAATCAGCTGTTTTCTGTGCTAATCCTGGACGTATTTCAAGGAAAAATATTCATGAACATTCTCCAAGGCAAAGCTGACTCACGGACAATATATGTAACTCATCCTTTTTAAAAATCTTTGGGGTATTCAGTCTTAGCCTGCAATCCAGGCTTTGCTATCTCTTAATTTATATTCACCAGAGACATGCAGAACCATAAAATCAGTTTTGAGATCAGCAATTGCAGGCACTTTGATTATGAAATTTGAATTTAATTTAGAATTAAATTTTTTCCACATTGACTTCAGTCTGACGAGTTGTTTATCTGTGTTTGTTAGACTAAATTTAAATGTCAGCAGGAATAGCTTTATTGTGGAATTATCCATGATGCTTAGTTTCTGTACTGATGTCACCTCCTCACTTGGATCATAGCATCTGTTGAGGGAGGAGGAATCACGGGTGCAGACAGAAGACATAGTTGAAGCACTTGTTCAAACCTCATAAAGCATTTCCACAAACGTATCTAGAAGTTAAAGTACAGCAATACTGGTATGTTTGAGAAACCTTAGCAACCCAGTGGTGGCCCTTGGCAGATTTTGAATGAGAAGTTGCAGAGAGCTAGTCGCTATAGCATCTTGATTGATAGCTGGGTGAGATAAGGGGCACCTACCTTTCATACCTTTAGAACTGAAAATACCTTTAGTGCTGAAAATCCCTGCCTGACACAGAAATAAAAAGCCTTCAGTAATGTGATTGGAAGCTTTTTTCTGCTTCAATAGGTAGTCCCTACAGAGTTTCTCTATGAGCATGCTCAACTTGGAATTTGGGAAAGAAAAATAAAAAGTGGCACTCCAAGCTTATTGCCAGTCTCCACTTCAGAACACTGAAAGAACTGAAGATCAACAGACAAATTATGCAGTAAATTTAAAAGAGTAACTTAGCGAGTATGCTGCCCGGCACGAGCTATTTTATTATGACCAATTTATGCTACTAGAGACATTTTAAACTTATTGAGAGATGAGAAACCCCATTGTATGAACAGGCTCTTCTGGCAGAGTTGGAAATTACATATGTTTCATCATTTTTTAACTAGCATTTTAGTTTGTGATTCCAGTCCTTTTGCAATCATCAGAATTTTTATCATATATCAACTTTATTATAAAGTATTTGGGACACATTTAGACTGTTCTGAAATCAGTGTGAGCTATGCTGTTCACTTTAACTCAAAGAGGTTTTCAAAAATTGTGAAGTCAGTTACTTTATTCAAGTATTAGGTGTGGTGTTCTCTTTCATAGAGAAAACCTTTTATTTTTCAGTTTGAGGTGTTCTAGGAATGTTTCTTGCTAAGCTATTGGGGTGATGGGTTGGTTTGATGCTGTGTATTTTATAGTTGCTGCATGTTTAGCTGCATGTGCAAGCAATTACGAGAAAAAAGGAACTCATGGTTTCTTCCGTACAGGTAGGGAAAACCCCCAAACCGGAGATGAAGAGAATTCTTGAAGAAATAAATGTTATTAAAACAAAGGTAACAAAGTTGGGCTCTTTATTGCAGGAAGATTACTGGGAATTCTCAGAATAACAAAAATGAAGAGGCATGTTTTCCTAGCTTTTCATTCTGCTCTGCAACACTGTCTTAGATAACAGGACATCTGTCTTTTATATTATATTAGGTGCTAAGGGTCTCAATATAAAAGACATTTAATAATCTGTCATCTTTGTAGAGTGTCAACACAAGTGTTATTGTAAACTTAAAGTATATGTCTCTTAGCTCACTATATGGTGACCTAATCTTATATTCATTAGGTGAGCAGAATTCCCATAGGATAGAAGACCCGTAGGAAGGGAGTTATTTTTGCCTAGGAATGAGTGAAGCATCTTGGTACTTGAAGCTGTTCCAAATGAGGTAGCTTGGGTTCAAGAAATAGTACCATGTGGAGCTGTGTGTTGTGTGAGGCTTCTCTGGGCCCACCTGCAAGGGTCTTTCACCATAGCACTGCATGTTGTGCACATCTGTCCTCAGTTTCAGATGATGTATACTGATCTTTGGTGTATTTGAGCCACTCTTTCTTAAAGCACCATACCTGAGTCTTTACCTAATCTTGACTAGAGCCATTGAAGAGTTTTCCGTTTTCTTTTAAGGGGAAAGAAGCTCCTTTTCCAAACTTTGATCCTTCAATTCTGTTCCCTAAATCTCATGACTACTGGACCTACCATGGTTCTTTTACTACCCCACCTTGTGAAGAGTGCATCACCTGGATTATTCTCAGAGAGCCTATCATAGTCAGCTCAGACCAGGTAAATCCCAATATTTTGGGTAATATTTTGCCTGCTTCTGGTTTGTTGCATGTCATAACCTGATTTTAAGTGTTTTGTGTATTGGATTCTGTGGGAAATTGCATGATTAAAAGAAAAATAAAGAATTGTATGTCTCAGAAATGTCTTGGATCTCTGCAGAGGATGTGTAGAAATCTTCAGGAGTGCACACTATAACTGATTATATGCAGCCAACCTGTTGGACACATCTTTGTTTCTGTATTCCTTCGGCATTAACTAACAAACAGAGCCGATGGCCTCTTCTTGGAAGAGCATACTGCTTCCTAGCCCACGTCAGGAAGGTGGTTCAAGTCAGGAGACAGGAGGCAGCTTTATAAATCAGTGATGTTATAAGGCAATGCAGAGGGAAGGGTTTGAGTCCCCTGGCTTGGGGCAGGACTGACAGCAAGCATTACTTATTATACAGGAGAGCTCTTGTTCCTCTGAGCAAGAGATTTCTTTTAACACCTGTGAACAAAAACACAGTTTTCTTTCCATTTACCCCCGTCTGTGTCCTCATGGTTATAATCCTTGCTAGTAGTAAATGATGGGATGAGATGTGGTTCACAGCCATTATTTTAGAGAGCTGAAAATTCTGCTTTGCCCAAGACCCAAAGCGGGAAAGATCAAGCCATTTACATGTGTTGCCCTGCAGCCAAATAAATCAGAAAAATCAGAACGTGGAAGTATTTAGGTTTGCACCAGAAACTTGATTATGCAGGATATTTTTTTTAGCCATTTATATTTCCTCAAGCTTCTTTAGCTGAAGCTTTCTTTGTTTCTTCTAATTAATGTTTGACAGTAATCACTGGACAAATTTTAAAATGGCTATGAAAAAATGACCATTTGCAATGAAAAGCAACAGGACAGTTTCACCATGAATAATGTTTTACTCACTGAAGAATATTTTGGTACATTACCCAGGAGGCAGAAGTCCACCATGCTCATGTAATGCAGCTGAACATGTTCAACTCTTTGAATATTCTACTTGGCAAAAATATCTGTTTTTGTAAACATCGTTCAAAAACATCTTTTCTGAGAATACAAGCTTAATAGGATTGGTAACTCTACCTACCCCACATGCTAGCTGGCATCGTGTGACTAAGAAAGTTATGGTAGTGTCTAGTACCTGTTTGCTGGATATATTTCTGAAAGAGCATCAGACAACTATCATTTCTCTAATCCAAAAGACTTTTAATGACATTTATAGTGAAGAAAACTTGCTCACCCGGCCTTAGTTCAATTTATAGCATTTTGAATGCTCTGTTTTTATCATGTTTCAGTCATTGGTTGTACTCATGATAACAAAGTGAGTTTTCTTATATGAGATTATTGCTCTGCTTAGCAGTCTCTAACAACATGAATCCAGCACAGTGAGAACAAGAACATGAATCGAGGGCCTGATATCATGTAAATTCTGTATGTATATGCAGATTTTCATCTTAGGTTCTCAGGGTGACAATGCATTTCTTTTATGTTTCTCTATCTTATAAAAATACATTAGATGAACTGTACTAAATTTAATGTATGATCTGAATCTTAGTCGGTACAGCTGAAATAGACATCTGCTCTGATTGGCTATTCCAAAATAAATCTGTTCATAGATTTATATTACAGAAGATTTATATTACAGTTTTTAACTGAATATCTCTGATACATTTTGAATGGAAGAGCTAATTAAGTCATTGATTCGGCTTCATGAAAAGACTGATTACTGCTGTGTTTGTGTCGTATTCTTTTTGTCATCTTATTAAACATAATGGCTGTTCTCTAACAGGCCGAACTTTAGAAAGACCGGAAAAATTAATGTGAAAAGGGACTTACTGCATATAGATGGGACATTGGCTTTTACTTTGAGAGATGGTCTTTGCAGGCAGAACTGTCACGAAACACAAAATGCTGTATGTGAATATAATAAAAAGACTCTTTTTTTTTCCTCCAAAGTGTCTGCAATCTGAATAATATATTGGTAAAAGAGGATCATATTACCAATTATTTCTAATTCTAGAAAG
Source organism: Eudromia elegans (assembly GCA_003342815.1). Lineage (NCBI taxonomy): Eukaryota > Metazoa > Chordata > Aves > Tinamiformes > Tinamidae > Eudromia > Eudromia elegans. Next base: position 446,223 of record PTEX01000206.1, read on the forward strand.
TATGCTGCCCCTGCAGCCTTGTTAATAGTACTTATTTTAAGTGCCTTTGCCTTTTGTAATGGATCTCTTAGATGCTTGTGCCATACAAGCCACATGGGCAACGCAGTGATTGTGAACTCCAGGAACAATCAATTTATTAGAAAACCTTGTGAGACTTGTGGTCTGTGATCCAGTTCCTCAGATTACACTTAATGAAAAGATAGAAATTCAACACTGGAATTGCTCTATCCCATTGCAGGCTAATTTTTTCAGCTTTGTATAGCTATAGTCTGTATATATACTTACATATGTGTACATATGTGTATTTTTTACTGAGTAAGGCAGATTTCTACAAAATTATGTAAAAAGCATGTGTTTTCCAACACTGCTATATTTCTGGAAATGTTAAAACAAATTATTCTTCTCTCTCACTGTTCCCACACATATTATCATTTCAGCAGTTTCAGATGATAATAATATTGTGCATATTAAACTGGTTCATTAATATAACCTTGTAATTGTTCATGCAAGACATTGGGCCTTTGTAAGCTGTGTAGTGAAGAACAATGTTGAGATGCTTTAGCCAGCACAGTCCCTAAAAATAAATTTAAAAAGAAAATCCATTTGGATAGTCATTGTGAATTCCATTTTTATAGCCCCACCAGAAATTCTTCCTCCTTTGAACTTGAAATCAGTACTATAAAAAGTAGATACATCAGCATGTTCAAAATATTTGGGAGCAGAGCAGATGCATAAGGCTGCATTTTCAAACATACACTTGGGATAATGCAGGCATCCCCTTCATGTTAAACCACTTGGACATGTGCAACGTGCTTTTTGTCTGATGTTGTACATGGCAATGACAACAAGTGGGCATAATAATTTACCTGTAAGTGGGTGTGAGTGTTGCTTCCATTGGAAACCAGAATGAACTAGCTCTGATGAACCCTTCTTTTGACATCCCACAAAGAGAACATAGCTTAAACTATGGAAGTGGATGATCAGGCTATGATTTAGCCTTAACACCTTGAATTTTTGAGTTTCCGGAAAATGGGACAGTGAGAATGGGTCAGAGTAGGAGGCATTTATTAGAACATAGGCTGTTCTATTCTCGGTTTATGAGGACTCTCCATTGTTTAACAGTACATATTTCTGTGGCCGTATACAGTTCTATAGGCAGTATGTATGTAACGGTAGGTATTTCTTACAATCCTGGTCATGTAAGACCTATTAATTTTCAATTTTGCTATTGCCAGAAAGAAGGAAGCTACAGTTCTCGTACTGAAAGGGTGAAGGATAGTATCAAAGCTTTAAAGGAGGTTTAGGGGAGGTTTAGGTTTCAGTTTATGGGACTGGGCCAGCCTCCTAGGTTTAAATGTTGGGCTATGGATTTGATCTCAAGAGAATTCCATGAAGACACTTCTTATTTTGCTTTTCTGCAGATGGCAAAGCTCCGCAGCCTGTCCAAGAATGCTGAGAATGAACCTGAGCTCCCCCTGGTCGACAACTGGCGCCCGACTCAGCCTCGGCACTACAGGATGGTGAGCGCGTCCTTCCTGTAGGACCTGGCTCAGGGCGAGGGAATCTCTGGACCTACGAGCTCGTTTTGTTTTGTGATCTCTGTTGCCTTTGTGCAGAGCTCCAGCTGCAGGTTCTGAGGCATGAAATGTGCATCTCACTTTTGGAGGACAAAATTTGCATTGGCAAATCATGTCATTAAAATCAAAGTAGAGAACTGTTTGTTTCTTCATAATTGCTTTAACTTTAACATCAGCTGTTCTAACTAGTTTTAGGGAAGAAAAAAAAGATGCTACTAACAACTATAAAAGTATTTTCCTCTTGTCCTAATGTCCTTTGGTGCTTGCCTTATTCCACACTTACAAATAAGTAATTGTTTTCAACATAAAATTGGCCATATCAATCATATTCTTCATTTGGCATAATTTGCATTTTAATGTTACAGCAGTCAAAATGACATGGACTTTGAGGAACTGGTCTTAGTATCCTGATTATGTACGTTCTCTTTAAATATGCAAGTAGCTTTTTTATTGAAAAAAATCTATTAAGATAGTAAGAGTTCCTAGTTTTTTAACTTAGTCTTTTAACTGACTTTTTGAAGCAAATTCTGGTTCCACATGCAATTATAATGGATCCTGATATCCAAGAGATTTGCGCACAAATATCTGAAACCAGAATTTGATTCTGCTGATCAGTAAGCTATTGACTGGGGTGCTATTGTCTCTTGTTATGACATCAAGAACAATAAAACAGAATTGTTAGCTTGAAGTAACAATATTTCTGCATAAAGAAATCCAACATTAATAAATACATTTACTTAACAATTTTTGGTTTGTATTTTTCTTTCCAATTCTGGGAAAATGTAAAAATAAAAAAACCTAAGCATTTCTCAATATTCTCTGTCATACTTCTTTATAAATGGTACCTTTTTCTGATGTTTGTTTAAACTGCAGAAGTACTGGTGATATTTTTTGTGACTACAAGCAAATAGCATCTTAAATCTGCTGCATCATCGAGACATCCAAATCTGTTATTTTACTGAGAACATCCTATCCTGATACTGGTTTCCCTGTAAGGACAAATGTATCAACAAGTTGACTACACAAGGGATAAGTTAATTCTATGTTAAAAACATTAGTCTCAATGGTAATTTGCATTAAATCCTGGAAATATAAAACAGCTGCTCTTCTGGTAGTGAAGGGATTCTCAGCTGCCACGTTCGAGGGCAGGAGGATGGTTTTTTGCTCAGAGAGGCTTGAGATGTGCTCCCTGACCCCAGATCTTGCTCTGTGGAAGTTTCTAGACCACTTCATGACTTTGCTTTAATCTTTTGAAGAGGCGATGGTGCTTGTTGGGAAATTTCTCTTGATCATTTTTTATATTTCCCCAAATAACATCACAAATGAATGGCAGTGTGCTCTGCATGTTTGCCTCTTTCATTTCTAGCCACATTGTAAAGTGATTTAGATGAGTTAGCATCTGTTTATGTTATACACATACTCTGCTGACCTTGCAAAGGATTGTCTTACCAAAATTTCCATTTGCCCCTCTACTCAGCCCTGGTGAGGCCGCACCTCGAGTGCTGTGTGCAGTTCTGGGCTCCCCAGTGCAGGAGGGACGTGGAGCTGCTAGAGAGAGTCCAGCGCAGGGCCACAAAGATGATTAGGGGCCTGGAACATCTGCCCTATGAGGAAAGGCTGAGGGAGCTGGGCCTCTTCAGCCTGCAGAAGAGAAGACTGAGAGGGGATCTGATCAATGTATATAAATATCTCAAGAAAGGGAGTGAGGAGGAGGGGGCTGGCCTCTTCTCAGTGGTGGCTAGTGATAGAACTAGGGGAAATGGCCAAAAATTGAGGCATCAAAAGTTCCACAGGAACTTGAGGAAGAATTTCTTAACGGTGAGGGTGACAGAGCACTGGAACAGGCTGCCCAGAGAGGTGGTGGAGTCTCCTTCTCTGGAGATCTTCAAAACCCGCCTGGACATCACCCTGTGCCACATGCTCTAGGGGACCCTGCGTGTGCAGGGGGGGTTGGACTAGATGACCTCTACAGGTCCCTTCCAACCCTAGCCATTCTATGATTCTATGATTCTATGATTCTATGATTTACTCAGTTCAATGACTTACCCCAGCAAAGCCAAGACTAGTCCCTACGTTTAAGAAGAAAAATATAGTTTAAAAATAGTCAATTAAATGCAATATGTTCCTGGCTGGAGCCTTCCAAGAGAGTATGGCTTCATTTTTGACCACTAGTACTCAACACAGTGATAATGGCAGAGATATAAACACGCTGCAGGATTATGCTACATACTTTAAAGGCAGATTTTATATGTAAGGGTTTCTTCATCTCACAAATCTCACAAATCACAGAACCTTGTTGGCTGTGTGCAGGAGAGGGTTTGGATGACTTTTGCGAAGCGAGCTGTCCAAATTCTGTAGACAAAGCTGATGTCAGCTTTGGAGGTGAGAGCCACATTTACTGTTTTAAAGTTAAGACAGTAATAACTTTTCTAAAAAGACCTGCCATTTTCTCATGCAGCAGTTTTGTTTTTTCTTTTTTTTTTTTAATGAATAATCAATAAATAGTAGACTAAATTAGATTTAGTTTTGGTTTTTTACTCAGTTGCAGACATAGGAAATAGTGTGAATATTGCTGGGCTGTGGCGGTCTTCTTGCCCACCCGTTTCTTATTTCTAAGTGACTAACTGAGCAAATAGGTAACATGTTGAGAAAATAATGGTTTGGCATGCATCAGAGAAAAAAAGAAAGTTTAGGAGTAGAAGGAAAATATGAAGAATAGTCAGTCTGCTGTAAATTGATCTGTAAGCCAACAGTATGAGGAGAGATTTGAAGGCAGCAAGGGATTAAATGGTGAGTGTCGTGAGCAGCATTTAGAACTTGTTTATTCCTGATATAATCGTTCCTTTCCCTCTAGCCATGTCTGAATTTGTTTAACATATGTTCTCCTTTGCCTTCAGCTTGCAGTCTCCTATAACTATAAGAAAAAATCATCACTGGTAAAACTAAATTCAAAAATGCAGGTCACTGAAATAATAACATCCTGCTTATTTTCACATTTCTATCAGGGGTTGTGGTTCTAAGCACAGAAGACTCTGGGTTCAGAGATAGCTGGCAAGAAGGCAGAATATGACATTTTCATCTGAGTGGGGTAGAAAGCAATGATTTATTACTAACTTGTATTTCATATATCTTGTATGCCTGACTATATTTGTTTGTGTCAGGTCTAGTCAGGAGCAGAATCAGAATGCAAAAATAAGATGTTTGCTAACATTTCATGACTTGCTGCCTGCCTCTTCTCCAAAGCTACTTTTCATCTGCTGCAAATGGCAAAATAATTCAGTGGGTCCTAGCTAAAAAGCCATTAATGTAGTGCTGTGAGTCTTCCTGAAACCTGGAACATTTTACAGCCGTGCGTGTGTCCAGTGAACTGATCTTCCTAAATATGAGCAAGAAGGTGGATATTGAAATAATTTCTGAAAGAAATTGTAGCTTGTGTACCTCCAGAGACATATTTGTGCTCATCAATAATGAAGATGAGTTACCAAAATTTTTTATAAGATCTTCCTGTCTAAACCTGATCAAAGTGAAAGATATCTATAGTAAAAAATACAAGAAGAGCATTTTTTTTTCATGTTGCCCCCTACTCCAGTGCCACTGTCATGGTAGTCAGAGCAACTACCCTTGTGTTACCTTTATGCATCCAGGCAGGACATGATCATTCTCACCTTTTGGAGGTCTGAATTTGGGAAAAAGGTATCCAAGAAGAGGTAAACAGCTATTTTTAAAGAAAACAGATGTATATTTTGGGAGAAATAGAGTGTCAAAAACCATTCAAATGATGAAAATGTTTGAAGATTTCAGACTCATTTAATTTGGGTTCAGTAGAACTATGATTAAATGAGATTTCTTCTACATTGAAATCTGTGATTTGGAAATTTCAGAAGTCATTTACACAACATGTGGCAGATCTGTAGACCATGGAAAGAGTTCTCTCGCTACATAAATACATGTGGTTTTTTTTTTCAAAAATGTGAGATTTCATTGAGAAAAGAGGGAAAAAAGTTCAAAGTTCTCCTGATGATGAAGAAATTTTGAAGTCTTTAAGTAAAAACAAGGACTAACCTGTAATAAGTGTTGTCTTTGCAGATGGACTGAAGCAATCTTGCAAAGCGTGACTGCCCTGCTCTATTTGGTTTAGGTTACCTAGGTCCTTCTTTGTGTGTGAAAAGCGAACACGAAGATGTTTCATTGGTCAATGTGGGCCCAATAGCACTGATTTTCAAAGCAGAACAAGCTATGAAGTGATCTGGTAAAGCGAAGTGAGGAGCACAGACAATAGAGTGGGCCAGAGGCAATATAAACAGCATGACTGACCTTTGCAAATTTCTGTACATGTTACATGGTTTTGATCTCTCTATAGTCAGCGCTTCTTATTCATCCAATATAATGTCAATGCTAAGCAAATAATATTACCTATGAATGAGAGAGATGAGCTCTGGAAAAAGAGGATGATTAGTCCCCTGGGAGCCTCTGAAGATTGTTTCATTCCTTTTTATTATTACTTGATTTCAGATTATTTCTCTCATTATTTCTCTTATTATCTCAGTGTCCCTATAGGATTTATTAGGAAGAAATTTGTTAACATAAAGAGAATAAAGTATGTGTAATGTAATTATGTAACTTCATTATTAATACTTATTTGGTGTGGAATTCATCTCTCTCCTTCTCTTCCTCAAGCACCCTGGTCCCCTACATTATTCTGTGGATAAAGTCTATAGGTTCTGTGCAGCAAGCACCATAAGTGCAGCTTGCCTAGCTCCTAAATGCTCGCCCTGTGGGTGAATCACAGCATTTCTCTGCAGTACTTGCCACTTGTTGTGTAGCAGTCAGGGGCTCTTTGCATTTAGATTTTGACTTGCAATAACCACGGTCTCTGCTCTGCACCTATAGTGTCTTTTTGTCACCCTGAGCATTACTAGGTGCTGAGGAAAACAAACAAACAACAACAAAAACAGGTTCACAGACACCTCTCAATTTGCTTTCCTTTCCTCAGATCCTTGGGGAAAATGTTAAGTATAATTTTCAGCCCCTTAGAAGACAAGCATGTGAAAACTCCTTCATGGTTATAACTTGGGTTCCAGTTGTTCAGGTTGTGGTTCCTTTTGATGAAAGAAAAAAAAGGCAGGCTTTCTGTGACATCTTTTTTGTTTTCTTTATCAAAGAGCAACCCTCACAGCTAGAATCTGTTTGTCGTGCATTTTTCTGCTTCTTGCAATAAATCATTGTGTGGGGAGTGTTTAGGATCATAAGAAATGACTGGCACGGACACTCTGTACTGTCCTCTGGCAGTGTTCCAGTGGTGACAGTTCACTGGAGCCAAATTCTTCAATCTGTCAGCTGGGAAACCCATCCTAGAGGGGCACAAGCACCTAATCCCTAGCCATGGTCATCAGAGGCTGCATCAGGCCATCAATAATGGAGCCAGCTGAAATCTGCTGGTTTGAGTAATGTTCCACTCCACGGCCTCACCATGTCTTTGCCTTCATTGAGTAGATCCACATGTGTTTCAGAGCTCATTATCTATTGCTGTCTATATGTACCTACATTGATACATACATAGAACACATACTTGCTATGTAAATACAAATGTTCTCTTATTATCTCAGTTTTTAATGTGTGATAGCATTTTGACTGCAACTAGAACCAATTTCAGACTAATGGGAGAGAAAACATCCTTCCAGTGAAAGTCAGTCTTGCTTTACAGAAATCTGTCTCCGCCTGGCTGTGTGCCATGTTTGGCTGTCTTCCAAAATAAGGCAGCAAAGGAAACAGCTCCTTTTTCCTCTTATTTGGGAACCTGGCATTATTCAACAGAAAAAAAAAATAGAAAGGAAAAAAAAAACAAAAAGGGAGAAAAGCAGAAAGAACTTATCAGCTTGGAGCAGCTTTGCATCTTTCTGGGATCACTGGGGCAGTTACCTCTTATGTCTACAGCCTGGAAAGTAGACTTTGAAGAAGATGAAGGTGACGCCTGGTCAGGCTACAGAAGTTGAAGCTGATCATGCTACACACATAAGAAGGAGGGAGACAAAGGTGAAAGGTCTCATGGAAGAGCCAGCAAAGACTAGGCAGGTAGCAAACAGGCACAGAGGATCATAGATTTGTAAAACTGATTTAAAGAGAGCTCACTGCTGTGAAATATTGGGAAAAGTAAAAAAGTAAAAGTTGAGAGGACTCCAGAACCATGAAAAGATCAAATCTCTCTCTAGAAAACCTGAGGTGTACCTCACAGATAAGTGCTATCATGGCCACACCAAAAGCATAGACTAACCCACTTCAGGGAACCTGAGCCAATTAACTCCTTTGAGAACAGGAAGAGAAGGCTGTGACTTTCTATCTTTTTTTTTTTTTTTTTTTTCTTTTGTGCCACAGAGAAACAGAGTATTTGTGATCCCGCTTGCAAGCAGAGAGCAGCTTGGTTCAATAAAAGCAGTTCACACTTCCACAAGACAAGATGGTCTCCTATTTGCAAAGCATATGCAACTGCCTGGAACAGAGATGCAGTGAGATGGTCTTAGATGATCACTGCTGAATTCCTGTGGGAAAGGACATGTGTTTCTTTCCTGACTGTACTTCTCTTAACACCCACAGCCTTTCCTGCTCTTCAGCAGTTGGGTTGAGTATTTCCTAAAACTTGTGATTCTCTACATACATAACATGCAGAGAACAGAACTGGAATGCTTTGTGGAATAAAGAAGGACCAGGTTGTCAACCCAACTAACCAGAGAGCTGTTTAGGACTCTGTGAGTTTAAATTTGGGGTTTTGTGATACATTACCGTTTGCTTTGCTATTGTGAGGTGTTGCTGCAGGATTTTTCTGACACAAGGTGTGAAGAATGCACCTTTTATTTCTTTATTGTAGAAAACCCATTCTTTGTCAGAGAAATGGGAAAGAAGATTAAAACAGTCCCCCTTAGGACTACCAGGGAATAAGACCATTTTGCCTACCTGATATTCCATAGATTTATGCTGTCATCATAGGGGTGCATTCTCACGTAGTTATGATTATGACTTCTCAAACTGCCTCAGTACTGGTTGGGGTACCAATTCCATTTGGTGGAAGTGCTAGAAAGCTCCACTTGTGGAGCTGCTAGAGAGAGTCCAGTGCAGGGCTACAAAGATGATTAAGGGCCTGGAACATCTGCCCTATGAGCAAAGGCTGAGAGAGCTGGGCCTCTTCAGCCTGGAGAAGAGAAGGCTGAGAGGGGACCTCATCACTGTATACAAGTACCTCAAGGGAGGGAGTGAGGAGGAGGGGGCTGGCCTCTTCTCAGTGGTGGCCAGGGATAGGACTAGAGGAAACGGCTGCAAATTGAGGCACCAAAAGTTCCACAGGAACTTGAGGGAGAATTTCTTACCAGTGAGGGTGACAGAGCACTGGAACAGGCTGCCCAGAGAGGTGGTGGAGTCTCCTTCTCTGGAGATCTTCAAAACCCGCCTGGACACCACCCTGTGCCACATGCTCTAGGGGACCCTGCGTGTGCAGGGGGGTTGGACTAGATGACCTCTACAGGTCCCTTCCAACCTTAAGTGTTCTAAAAGATTGCATATTACTACAAAAAACCTACTGCAAAAGAACACGACAATTCCTGGAAATTTACAGTCTTATAAAAAGAGTTTTTCATTAAAATCCTATTGCTCTATTGTGTATCTTGGTTATGTGCTGGTTTTCTTTGATTTCTCATGTGTTAAAGGTTGCTAGTGAAGGCGCTCTGAGACATGAACTCAAACAGAAAGATGCTGATGTGACAGAAAAATACAAAAGTATGAGGATTATTTTAAATTTAAAAAAGTATATGATTAGACTGTACTTCCAGTAGTTTATTCAGAAAAATTTATTGGAGAATTAATGAATACTAAATTTCTTCTGTCCTCCAAAATATCTATTTACTCAGTGCAGTATTTATAATAGAAGAATTTAATTAAATTATTCTCTATTGAATATAATTAGGAAAACACTGGATTTGCCCCAGTCTAACAGGACTAGAGTGCTCTTCAGGAGGCTGTGTACTTCTTCCATTGTGGCAAGTATACTAACACTAACTATAATATACAATCATTAAAAACCCACATTTTTAACAGATACTTAAATTTAGATAGAAGTAGTTGGTATAATTTACAGCTAAGTAGAAGAGAAAAAATACTGAGTATCGTGTCTCGTTTCCAGTTCAGTATAGGATGACCATCTCTACGTATTGCTAGTATCACAAAGTAATTTAAAGCTAGCAGAAAGCACAGTGGTGTGTATATATATATATATATAAATATATATAGTGTTTTTTTCTATTCTCTTGATCCAGAATGGCTCTATAGTGGTATTACCATGTTTACATTCCCAAAGAATTGAAGTAGAACATCGATCTCTGAATGAAGCTTCATTTATGCTTCTGCTTGTGCTTTCAGGTCTTAAACTTGTGATTTTCTGAGTTCTAAATTACTTGGTTCAGACACCCATCCATGCTTAGCTTTAATCTTGTTAGCAGTCCTACTAGATTAACAACATTTATAATGGCTTAAAGCTTGAATACCTGGAATCGACTGGCAGGATCTTCCAGAGAATGTACAGGAAAATGGATGTGAGAATGGTTTAAAACAGGTGTCTTCCTAATGTGCCAGAGATGTCAAGATTTATAAGGTAGACAAAAGGAATTAAATCTTTTTATTTGAATATGGATAGGATCTCAAATTCTTGTTATGTTTCAAAATTGTGTTTAATGTGTGATACATGACACCATTCTTGTCCTTCCCAAAGCATCATCTGCACCTGCACACACCGAATTTGCATCCAAGACCAATCTGCTCTGGGAGAACTTGCTAACAATAGCAAGTACCAAATAATCTTCTCTATTACAAACGTTCTTCCAATGTCTATCCAAGCACGTGTATGAGCAAAAGATACTTACAGGAAGGAAATGTAGTTGTGAGAGGTTTCCTAAACAGAGCAGTGAAGAGTTCAGAAGTTCAGAAATTAAGCTATAGCTCTTTCCATTCCAAGGGGAGGTGGTGATTGATAGTGTAGAGCAAGGATGGAGGAAGTGAAGTGTGGAGAACATGGAGAGCTGGACTTGCTGTTAGGTGAAGGCATGAGCTTTTTTTTCTCCATTGAGGCTAAGGCTACAAGAAGACTGGAGTATAAGGGGAAAATATCTTGGAGAAAAAGAAAACAAGGAAGACATTTTGCCTGTAAATCTGCCTATAGTGATGGGTTGTGGAGGAAGAGGGAAGAGAAGAGGGGGAGAGCGGAAGAGAAATGGAACACAAAACAGCAGCACACACATAGCAGGAAAAACCACAAAGACATGGAAGCTGAGAAAATTGAAGAAAATTGAAGAAAAAAATAAGTAGGGAAGAAGGACAGAGCTAGACATGTTTTACTAGACATGAACCATGATCACACAGAGTCAGAATACATTTCTGCAGTGACTTATCCTAAATGTACGTGATATCTGCTGGACAGGTCTATCATCCATTCGATCCATCTATCAATCAATGTTTCACACATCAGCCTCCTCTCTTTTTTTTTTTTGCAATTTCAACTTCTTGCAGTCCAATTTATCCTTTGGATATTTTATTTCTGTGGTGAAGTAAATCTTATCACATACACAAACCATATTTCTGGGAGTCTTACCACCTGCATTGTTGGATGGGAGTATGTTCTTAGGAGAGATGCATCATTGCAGGTAGACTCGATGATCTTTAAGTTCTTTTCCAGTTACAATGATTATATGATTCTACAATCATCTTCTGTTTAAGGCGTGAATTCATACTGTTCCATGCTTTCCTGTTCTACTGCCTTCTTTTCTATCCTCTGGCAAATCACTTGCAGGTAGGATATTTAGAATCATATATTCATTTAGCCATTTTTTCTTTCAAATCTCACTCTGGGATTATTTATTTTCTCCTTCATTCCCTATTGACCTGCTGGGAAGGACAAAAAAAAAATTGTAAGTTGACAAGCAGCTATTTTCTTTAATGACTGTGAGGTGTTTGGGCCGAAAATACTGTGAGGTCGGTCAGTCAGTTGAAAGTTCACAAATCTGTCAGCAGTGGTTCTGTTCCTACTGGAAACACACTGACCTTTGCTATCATGTTTCTTCTGGAAGTTGCTTTGTTAGTTTGATGATTTAAGTCCTTGGCAAGTTTAGTAAAGTAAGCAAGTGGCTGAAAAATAATTGTGAACTCATTGCCTGTCTAGTTTCTCGTTAAACTGTCTAGTATGATCACTCAACTAATGATAGCTCCTTGAGTAAGTTAACATGTATGTGGTATTCTGAGTGGCCTCCATTAAAATTGGGCAATGTAGACCTTAGTTCAAAAATAATTTATAATAACTTCTGAGAGAGTATCTAATGAAGAGATACTTGCAGATCACCTAAGAGAAAATACTGTTAGTTATCTGCAGATTCAGTTGTGTCATTTCTTTATTTTAACCACTTAAAAATGAAGGCCAAGCAAACAGAGAAAAAAGCTGTCAGTGCTGCCCACGGAAAACAACAAATCTCTACACACTTCGTAGCTGTTTTGTATGGACTATTTTTTGCACATCTCGGGTGTTGGGTAACTGTTAAGCAGTTCACATATAATCCATTTTGCAATGAACTGCAGTAAAACCCACTATATGCAAATTTGGGAGGCTTACCTGTGATTGGTGAGGATGCTCAGTGGAAAGGATTGCTCTTGCCTGGGTTTGAAACAAGTGACTCGGGGAGCAACAGAACTAGTGAAGTCTCATATCCTACAGCCCTGTGCCCTGAAATGGAGTTCCCAAGTGGATTCCTTGAACTCTAAGAAAGTTTGTAGCCTTTCCCTATAGGGAAATGAATGAGATTCCGCCCCTCTTTTTGGCTGTTCCATAGAACCTGTAGGAAATTAAAAAATTGAGACTTCTTCCATCGTAAAATTTGGTCAAGAGGTTCAAACGTGTCTAGGAGGGACTGACTGACTGTAAGATGCACGCACATATGAACGTGCACATGCAGATTTTATTTTGGTAAGCAAAAAACAGCTGGCCTTGTTACTTCTAAAAGATCAAAATGTACTTTATCAAAATAAAGAACAAAGAAATGTGAGCTAGTCCACATGAAATGTCATGATTGCAGAAATATTCCTTTCTCTTATAAAATGAGCAAGACACTATTTTTGAGTGATTAATGTTTTACTAAAATGTATGAATTCAAACTGTAATAATGCAAATCTTGTGGATGTGCGCTTAAGATGAAACATAAAATAATGCATTTAATGGATGGCACATAATAGTGAACTTGGATTAGTTGGTGACTGGTTTGAAAACAGAAAGTTTATCCTTTCCAATACTGGTATTTTCATATATTCTGCTTTTTCCCCCTGACTGCTTCTGCTATAAGAAAGTAAAAGGGATGATAACAGGCAGATCTCCCTATAATGATATTTTTCATAAGCTTATACTTCCTAATGCTTATGCTTTTCACAAAAAATAATAATGAAAACCAGGCAAATTCATGTCTGGCACCTATACAGCAGCAGTATGAAGTGAGAGAAAATGATTAATTTCCTGTGGTGGTAATCTATTTTTACTTTCTCATAAAATTTTTCTCTTAACTTTTTGCTTCTGAGTAAGGCCATTAGGAGAGGGGGTTGAATATCTGTAGTCTTGCCCTCCCCCATTCAGAACATCTACAGGCTGCTATCTGACTCTCCAGTCTGGCAGAACAGCTCTTTTTTATAACTTTTTACTCATGACATTGGTGTGGGAGGTTTCTGAGGCCAGAGACGAATGTGTTTGAGCAGCTGTTCTGCTAGGGATCACTGCTGATCTTTGTGTGAAAAAGGTGATTCACTAGGAAGATTAAGTGTGTATTTGGTCTCCACACAAGCCACATAACTTACATACATTCCTTTGTTTATTCTGGCAGACGCATGCAGAGATACAGATGAGTTTCACCTCAGACAATTTGATGTCTCCCTGTGTCTTGCTCTGTCCAGCCAAGTCAGGAATTCTTTTCAATGGTTTCTTTGTGGAACCTAACACAACCCTCTGGCCAAAGCTGTTATTAGCATTGCATGACAAAATTACTCAGCCTAACAGTGGAGTCCAGTGGCTGAAGTCACAAAGGTACTTCATAGGCATTGGAAGGTTCTTCTTTTCATCCAGAAGCTCAAACTCAGAAACTTCTCTCAGAAGAAGGCATCTAGAGTTACGCCAACCCCTGGTCCAAGAAATCATTATGTTAAGCAAACACTGAATATAATGCATAGAGCAAATCTGGGAGCTGGCACGTGGATCTCCTAATATCCATGTGAAATCCCCAACTAGGAGACTATCTGCCATGGTAAGGGAACCATGCTTCCTCTTCCAGTATGAAACCTGTGTTTTGGAAAGAATTTTCTTCTACACCTCACATTACATTTGCTGAAAAAAGTGGTTACTGTGTAGATACTCTTTGTTTTTTGAGGGGCAAGAAATACAGATAAATTCTGAGGATAGGGTGTTTATATTCATTTGCACGCTGATGAAATTTCAAGTGCGATGCTAACTCTCAGGCCATATATGAAAGCTTGTCTATCTGCTGTGTATGATTTTTTGTTGTCGTTGTTTATATTTTGAAGCCAGGCACCTATGTTTGATTAAGTGCTGTTTGGTATACAGCTATAAGCAATAAATCTATGAGAAGAAAATACATCTTTAATAATTCTCTCTCTTTACACACTGTAATTGCATTTGCAATTGGATTACAAGATCGTGGTTTAGCGATCTTGTGCTATAGATGTGTAGGTGATGTATATATTTATGATTGTTTGACTTATTATGATGAATAAAACATAGATATTAGCAAGAGACTGATTGGTGGGCTATAACTCAGGTCGCCTAAGCACAGTCCAAGTGAAGGGCTTTGAGGAAACTGGCCATTTGAGGGCTTCTGGGAATGGTATTCTTCTCCACCTTCCAGTAGTGAACTCAGAAATGAGCAAAGCCACTTGGTGATCAATCATCTAAAAAGGTTTATCCAACAGTAACACAGACAGTGGACACACTTACTTGTAACTTCATTATCTTTTCACTCTTCGATTCTTGATTCTTCAGAGTACTGAGATACCCTACACTGAGTGGTTTTCCATGGCAGGTAAGGAATGTGGATTCATTTTCTTGTCACTAGCCATGCTGGGACATTCTCAACTCTGATATATTTCAGTCTTTCTACAGTCAGAAAAAGAGCACAGGATTTGGTGTACGGTGTGGAAAAGGTTATTTTTACATTTTCATGTAAATTCCACATGCTCCCTAATAAAAGGAGATGTTGCATTAAAGGCATTATCTGTTGATAATGCTTGCTCTGAAATGAAATATGAGTACTTGGAAATCATATATATTGATTGGGATTTGGGATCTTTGTTTACATTGAGAGAAGTTTATATTTCCTATCAGCCTCATAAGCACCATAGCCCTTGGGCCTACTTTCACAACTCAGTTGATGGTGAGGATTGTGAATGAGCGACATGGCTTAAACTCCAGGGATATATCATGCACACTCTTTGCATGACTACTACTTCTCTTTTCTTCTTTTAGTTCTTGTGACATGACTGTGTATTCACTTCAGACTACAACTGAGGATCAGTAAACCTTAAGGAGGAGAAAGGTCAGCAATTTGTTGGAATTTCACAGCAAATGAGTCAGGAGTTGAGAAAAACAAACAGCTTAGGTCAAGCTTTTGTCCCTGGATTACTCCAAGTCAGACCATGCCAGAGCACATTCGTGCAGATAACTCAGGTCATACTTGACAGGAGTCTTCAGCTGCAGCAAGGATGCCATTCAAGTGAGTATATAAGACAGCAAGGCAATGATGACCTAAGGAAACAGAGAGTGTGCACCGTCCATTACCTGTACATGCTTTCAGTTTAAAGGAAGTAATTACAAATTAAGCACTACACTGATTTTATAAAAGGCGGGTTATCACTGATGCATTACATAATGTTTTTTTCCTCAACACCTATAAAAGTCTTACTGTTGTGAATTGCACCAAATCATCTTATGACACAACTGAATAGTTTAGCTTTAGGGCACTAATTTGTTTTTACATGTTTCATGGTCCATTTCACCTTTTCTCCCAATAGTGGAGATCTCTTTGGATAAAGCTTTTAGAAAGTGCTGATGGGTGCAATCTGCAAAATTTCAGAAAGTCAGTCCTGGGGAAAAGTATATTTTCAGAGAGAAGATTCCTGAGCAAAAACTGAAGATTTAGGATTAGACAGTTTCTGTAATATTAAGTATCTAAAAATGGTTGAGTTTCTATTGAGTACCTTTGCTTTAAGTAATTTTTAAAGTATCTGAAAAAGATCTTTATAAAGATGTAAAGGGACTTGTATATGTTCAGTTTTACTAGGGGTGGATCAGAACCAGTGGGTGCAAAGGGGCACTGATGGACAGAGTATGGAGTGCTACAGAGGACAAGGCCTCTGTAAGATCAGGTAAGAGCTGCATGTGAAAGACTTCCGCAAGCTGGATGTCAATGGAGAGCCAAGCCCTCAAGGTGGTGTTCACACTCCCTCCTGTGTGCAGCATAGAGAGCAAGCTGTGCAACTCTGCTGCAACAACCAGGAAACTGGGCATTTCACACCTAATGGTGACAGTGACATACGTAATATTTAGTAATAAATTACGATATGTCTTAAGGACCATGGAATAAAGAGTATCTCACTAAATCAGTCTAAAATAGCTGAGCTCCTTAATGATTCATTTAATGATCTACAAATGTTCTCTAATATCACTGGTAAATTTATGCAATGATTTACATTATGTGTTTATACAGAGTGGCTATCTTGCCTGCAGCAAGGAGGAGTTATGCTTTCATTTGAAATGTTCACCATGGAAGGTAACATGCTTGAATGACCTTGTTCATTGTAACTGCTCATAATATATTTGGCATTTATTTTAAAAACTTTTGTTAGACAGTGAAGCATTTCTGTGATCACCAATTGCAAGAGAACGAGATCAAACAAATGTTTAACCATAATTCAGTCTTTTTTTCTTGGTTCCAACAGGTACAGTGACCTATGTTTTGCATGGCATAACAAAATACAGACATAAATTGTATTTTCAGACACTTATCAACAAAGCAATGAGAAATCATCTTATTGCCAGCAGACTTAGGATATCAATATAGCCACATTTTTCATTTCATATGTCACATGCAACTTATATTTATATATATATATATATGTATACACACACCCCTACATATACACACATGCACTTGCTTATTAAAGCACATACATATTCTCATTGAAATCTCAAGATGAGGCTCTAATGCCTTTTTGGATCATTGTGTTTACCTAACTAAAGTCACAGAAAAACAGCAAACTACTAAGCAACAGATACACCTCCCTTCCTTTTGGACTTATAGATCATGTATCCTGAAATGAAGGGAGGGAAGAAGAAAGAGAGGCAAATTCAATCTCAGATAATTACAAGTCCAACAATATGCAAGCTGCAAGCCCTCAGATGATCCTCACAAATCTGGTCAGAAAATGGAGCAGGCAGAAGGAAGGTAGCCTGCTACACTCCAGAGTCCCAAAAGAATGGTAGCAGGGAATACGGCAGGCTCAGCTCTCCAGGCTGGCTAGAAGGATGGTGGTGCAGGTGGGACCTCTCACCCACCTGTACAGACAAAGAGAGAGAGGCAGAACTCATGGGATTAGCCTGGTATTGCCTTAGCTGGTCTGGCAACTGTTGCTTCCTGGCAGCTCCAGAGGGCATATTAGTGACTGGTGTATTGTACGTACAACTGGGCAGTGTTTGCTTAAATAAAAATAAACCAATTTATTGAGATCCCAGTGGTGCTTGCACGGGAAATCAAGTTTCCCTAACAGCCTAGCTGGTCACTTTTTGGTGGTGATAGTCTTCTTTGCAAGAGTCTCTGCATCAATTTGCCAGAGTGTGTCTTTATTATGTGCCACATGTGTCTTTATTGTAGCTTTTTGGCAACATGGGGCAGAGAGCAGCAGAACAGAGGGAGCATGTGAGTGAACACAAATCAGAATGGGCCCTGCTCTACCACATGTGGGTATGGTCAGTAGAGCTAGAAATCCTGCATCACTCCGGGCGACAGGAAGCTTAGAAAGATTGCCCCTCCGTGGGAGCTGTGCCTGTGGTGCAGCCTTCTCTGCACAACATGCTGCTATGGGACCCATGGCGAGTTCCTCCACAGGCACCAACTTCTCCCAGCATGTCAGTGCAGGCAGCACTGCCGAGAGGCCCGTTCTGACCAGACCAGCATGGCCCAGCACAGGCCACCTCTTCACAGCCTTGTGCAGGCATGGCTGGGCCTTCCACTTCATGCCAGTGAGCACTTCCTTGTCACCTGGCTGCAGCAGGATGGACCAGCAGCTGCTCCAGGGATGTTTCTTCTTCAGCTCTGTAGTGCTTGGGAACGGCCTGGTTCCCTGAACAGTGGTGTTGCTCATGTCTGCCACTGCAGGGGAGCCTTCGCTTTCAAGGAGCAGCACACGCTGGCGGCCAGCAGGAATCCTGAGCTCCTCCTCGGTGAACCTGGCAGTAGGGCATGAAGGACACGTGCTTTTTGCTGCTCAAATATTCACTTGCTGCAACTAAGTTCAAATAGAAATGTAAGATCACGGCTGTCTTTCTTCCCAAGCACTGCCTCTGACAGCAGGCCTCAGGAGACATCTGCAGCCTCTTCCAGCTTGTATTTAATGTCAATGTCAAAGTTACAGTGCAGCTCTCTCAGTAAGATCAAGAACTTGCTTTTCCTACCACTGCAAGAGTTGGTTGACTATGGTACATGATTTGCTGAGTAGGAGTTGCTTAGTCACAGACATTGTCAAAGGATCTCCCTGAGTGGCTCCAGTAAATCCAGTCTTGTGGCACTGAGTTACTTCAAAGGACTTACTGGATTAAGGAGAGGAGAGCTGAATGCAGAATTAAGTCCTATATAGCTGCAGCTGGAGGCAATGCTTCTGGTTTTGAACACAGAAAAGTTGCAGTCACTGAGATTTCAAGTGATAGGTGAAGAGCTTGAGGAGCTCCCCCAGGAGGACCTCCTTGTTGCTTACTTACTGCACACATGTATGTTATTTCACTCTAAATCAAGGGTAGCTATAAAAACAAAATGTCACATGCCTAGATGTAAAAATGATATTAATAGAGGTGCCTATAGCTGCACAGGAGGAGGAATTTTATCCAGACTCTGCATTTGTTTCCTACTGAACAACTTATACTATATAAACAATAGGAGCACTATTAAAGATTGTTCCTCTAAACTCCTAGGATGCAACAAACAAACAAACAAGCCATGTCACCCAGAAGGAGGTCTCATTCCCATCCTTCCTGTTTATTTAATATAGGAATGCCTGTTTGTTTCTTAGGGGTACTCATGGTCCCGAATGCTGTATCTTCATCCCTCTTTGTTTATGTCTATATACTGTGTATATAGCTACAGGAAACTTAGCCAAAGCTGAGTTTTCTCTGGGTCTCCCTGAATTCACAGTGGCAACTGTGGCAGATTTAATGGTCATCTGGGACCTGACATCTCCAGAAATGAGGAATACAAAGTTACTGGTGGTTTTCTTCTCTAAGCTCATGACACGGTGTGGGAATGAAAAGTAGATGAAACATGTATTACTAGACTAATTTCTGAGATCACCCTCTCCCTGTTGTAAACAACTCATGCATTAAGTGTGAAGCACCTCAAGAGTGGGGTCAGGTCTGTGGGTGAGCATGAAATGCTGAAATGTGTGTGTGTGTGTTACCATTTGCTCATTTTGTGCCTGGATTAGTCACCACAAGCTTCTTCCTCTTTTTTTTTTTTTTTTTTTTTTTTTTGTTTTTTTTTTTTTTTTTTTTTTTTTTTTTTTTTTTTTTTGTTTTTTTTTTGTTTTAATAAGAAAGAGGCGTGTAGATGCTAAACCGCATTGCAAGAAAGAGAGAAAAGTGGGGTTCCATGATACAGAGCTCTTCCTTTGTCTATTCTCTATGCACAGGCAGACAAAAGAAACCCATCTTGATTGCCAACCCAACCCAGACTACCACTGATTGACCTTGGTGAAAGTCTTAGGTCTCTCTAATTCTGTAAGTGTCTTTGTTTTTGCTTGGTCAGGAGAGTGACTTTGATTTCTAAAACAGAATATCAGATGAGATTGTCACACTTGGTCTTTGTGTTCTTGCCTGGTTGGCAACACATGCTGACAAGAGCTTTGAGACTTTTGTGCTAGTCAAACGAAAGCAGAGGCTACATTTCTCTGGATTTGTATTGATCTGCTTCCCTGAGAAGAACTGGGAAGGGAGCTGGGACTCCGAAACACAAGTCACTTTCTCCCTGGAGGAGCTGGGAGGAGATCTCCAGTGCCAAGGGCCGAAGGCGCAGCAGGGCAGCCTGTGCCCCCTCTGACACACTCAGAAGACTTGTGGCTAGCTATGGCTTCTCTAAATAAGTCCTGGAGCGATGCTGCATTATACTGAATCTGTGGGTTTAAAAGAAATAATTTGCACTTGCATTTCAGGAGAAGTTAGTAGCATTTACATGTACAGAGTTTACTGTGCTTTTTTTCCTCCCTTGTAGACAGAATATTCAACTTGATTGTCTTCAGGTTCAAATATTGCATTTCGAGTCTCCATATATTAGAGAAGGACAAGAGGGAGGGACATGCTTTGTTTAATTTTTAATTAAGATACCTGAAAATGTGGCCAAAAGATAAATATTTCACTTTCATCGGTTTGATTCTAATGTTTCATTTTTCTGTATAAAAAATTATGGAAGAATTTCAGAAAACCACAAAATATAAAACACAAATACAAGACCATCATTTTCTGTTCATTAAAGCCCTCACTTTATTCACAGAAAGTGAGCTGGACCTCTGCTGCAGTAGAAGGCTTTACCTCCAGAGTACCAATAGGTCCTAAAAGATGTACTTGGTATGTGTGAGGTAAATCCAGCGCTTGCCATATGCTTGTCTCTCATTGCTAGTTTTTGAGTAAAGTTAGATGAGTAAATTTGAGTAGACCCTGAATGCTTAGGCTAAGTCACCTAGACTTCACAGAGCCCAACTGGTTTTGAAAGGGAACACAATGTTTCTCCAGCCATTGGGAAGTCGATCTGGATCTAGATCCAAGTCTATATAGAGTCAATGTACATTTTGGCCCTGTGACCTTGGGGCTAATGGAAGATGTGATAGCAGTGGTGTGCAGGGCCAGTTTCAAAGCTAAATCTGTATAGAGAGCTTGAAATATGTAGTGTGTGCTGCCCTACTGCCAATTTTGTGGCTGGCATCATGGCAGGTCCTGACTGCAAATCTGCAAGTCAACTGCACCTTAGCCCTTCAGCTAAGGAGCTTGGCATGGAGAGGCTAAGTGGCTGTCTCTACTAAACTGTGATTTCCCCAGCACTTTAATTCGGCCAGCTATGGGCAGATTAACATACGGATGGAGAAGGATTTTCCCTGATATCAGGCCATGTCCTAGGCACAGAGCTATTTGAGTTGCTCATCAAGCCACTTGAAAATGTTGTTGAATGTATAAAACAATCTACTGTGCTCCCATCTCAGTCAAATAAAGCTGAAACAGTTTGGATGATTTTTTTCAAGCAATTTAGTGCATGGTTCACATGTGACATGGAAATACTTAGCACCTGCAGTTAAAAAGTACTGAAAACCAGGACCTTAGTCTGTGCCGGGTATAGCATGCGGTATTGATGTTGGTTCCTTATGTTAGACGGATGACTAGCCCTTGGAAAAGCGTCAAGATCTTTGTGGTTTAGCAGAGGAAGAAAGCCCATCTGAGTGCCACTAATGCATAGGCTATACAGACTATAGGTGTCTTTCTACTAAGTAGCTCTGTCACTTAATTCTTATGGACTGTTCTGCCCTCTAGTGACTGCCACGTTGTCTCCACGTTCATCTCTCTCCCATTCAGGTGATGCTGACCATCGCTCAGAGCAGAGTCCTGGACACAGACCCAAGGGCAGGAGGGCTAGGTAGAGGGGTTGCAGTAGGGTTAATTTGAGGCATGGCAGAGATTCAAAGTCTATAGTTCCTGTTGGAGCAGGAGAGCTCTGTGTGTTGCTCTCTTTAATTACAGCTAAATTTGTCATCACCTATTAAAAATAATCTGCAGTAGTCCATTTGCCTGAAAAAATGCATCAGCAGCATTTGTATATGTGTAGTGTTTCTGAATTTGTGTGCAGGTGTGTATATTCTTTCAGAAACTTATTCTGGCTATGGACTTTGTGTATTTGATGAATCTGATTTTTTTTTTTTCCTTGTCCTAATAAGTATTGGTTCCCTGCTGATTCTCTCTTGAACTTTGTACTAAGATGGTAACTAAGATCAAGATTTTTATTTGAGGACCTCACCATTTTGACAAGGTCTTTCAGTGTTGTCAGGTCTGGGAACCAAACTGCAGTTCCAGTGTCTCCTGTACGGCCTACAATTGAGGACTTCAGCCTCGTCTCTCTCTACTCCTGGAGGCAGGAGCAGCATCTCCCAGATAGGTTAGAGATGTCTTTAAGGGAACAGTCATTCTTTGTTTTCTCCAAAAATAAGCAATAAATCTGAAGGATACATTCTGTAGAATAGATTAATTGAATCTTGCTGATGACATGCGATAGCTTTTCTTTTTCTCCTCACATATCAAAACCCTGGAGAATGACGAGATGCTGAGCTACTGCTCTAGTGAGACACAAGCAATTTCCAGTTTAGTCTCTTGATGGTTTCACTCTGGAGTATTTGGAATCTATGTGCAATGTTAAGAACCCATGAAATATAGAAATTGTTAATCATTATAAAGCTGTAAAATTACAAAAGCTAATATGACACCAAATTTTCTAATAAAAGGGTTTGATCAAGCCAAACAAATCTCAAGCATAGGTTACAAAGTCCCAAGTAAACCTTTATTCCATCTGTCTGAAAACAAATGGCAAGAGAGCTCACGAAGAGTAGACACATATATGAAACAATGACTAACTACTCACATAGTTTGTATCATTGTCTGCACTTGCTATCAACAGTCAACTTTATACCTAATGAGTCTTTTCATGTGATCAGTGGAAAAAAAATTACCACAATATCATGTACTCATTTCATTACTCATTTCATTACGAGGAAGAACAGTACAATCCTTTATTCCTGTTTTGGTTAATTATGATCCCAGCACAGCTAAAGCCATACTGAACAAGGGGAAGTTGGCAGAGTTGTATTTTATGTCTGCTTTGACATTTCAAATTATTTTTGTTTTATTTTACTAACTAATTTTTATAATGTCTTTGTGCCCCCTAGATGTTCATTATTACAACATGATCATGATGAGACAAATGCTTATTCATTTCTATATTTTAATGGAGCCTAATTAACATTTTTGAACTCTGATGCTCCATTTTCACATTGAAAGGAGCAGGACACTTTATATTTTGAAGAACCATGCTGCTTTAGTTTAATTTGTGGACTACCGCCCCAGTCTGTAGAGCTAGTATCTGCTAGAAGTTTTAACAGCGATTTGCAAGGGCAGGCTCAGCTTTCCATGTCTCTAACATCCTTCTACCTCTACATTCGGAGAAGAAATCTGCACAAAAGAATCTTGTCTTTGTTGGTTTTCCTTGATTAATTGTTCTTTTGGAAAAGCTTTCTTCTACTCTACATATCTCCTCCAGATGCTCAGATAGCAATATTGCAATGGTAGGCACATTCAGAAACCTGGAAGCTACAGGAGCTTTATTTTTGTTCGAGTTCCTTGCCGATCATGATCCTGATCCCATTATGGCTGGACTGAAATATACAGCAGAAATATGTCTTGATTTTGCAAATTAACAGATGGTCCAAAGTGATTCAACTATTTGTTTATATTTCTTGTTGATCTAGGTAAATTTCTATGAAAGTTCATAACATTTATTATCACATGATGTTGTGGTAAGAGACAGTATCAGGTTGTTCAGATGGACAACCTGCAGTTCATGGACTGCAAGACCATAAACAGACAATGAAGGACTAGTCAGGCTGTTTCTTGTAAAATTACTTGTGCAATAACGGAATAGGTCAATAGAAAAAAAGGTCAGGTCACACTTCCTAAATAAAATTTTCCTTTTCACTTTTAACATACCTCAAATACTGAAGTTGTGTGCAAGGCATCAAGAGGATCAGGATTAGGGTTAGACAAGGGGCCTGGGTTGGACTTTTGCTCAGTCATTTAAAGTAGAAGAAGCCCAGGAGACAGCTGAAATTCCACCTAAAACTTTCCATTCTAAAATTAATGCCTGTTCTATTAGATAAATGATGTATATATGTTTGGAAATCATCTTGTGTACATTCTCTTCAAAGCAACGCTTTTGGGCAACTGCCCATCATGGCAGTCTTACAACAGAAACATGCTTTGTTAGTATAAATTTCTAGAATTGTTGAACATAAACAGAATAATTCGCAAAACATAACTCCAATCCAGAAAACATTAATTTTAGGAGGATGCAGATTTTATCACACAGTTCTGTTCTAATTTACTCCAAAGGGATCCTGTCTCTCTCCACATACTATCCAAGGACTACTCCCTATGAATTTTAGCCCCTTGACTAAAATCAGCCTCTGTATCTTTCACCCACAAGGATCCCGAATTTGTTAAAATTTTGTTAATTCGACTTTCTGGCAATTGTTTTTCTCATTCGGATAACTCCGCTCCATAAAATTTGCACTGTATAAGTAAGTACTTCAAATATAAATACTGTGGTAAACTGAACTTATTTTTTTTTAAAAAAATAATCCATTCCTTTAAGATTGAGGCCTCTGGAAGAGTGAGGATCCAGGACCAGCTACTGGGATGTGCAGCATGTCCAAGGCCAGCTGCTAGAGGGATGCTCTGTGTGAGTGTGTGATGGGGCTGCACTAGCAGCTGGAGGGAGGCTGCAGGCCCTGGGCGTCTGTGTGTCCAGGAGGTAGCAGCTGGGGAGACTGGGGACCCAGGAGCCAGCTACTGGGTTAGCTGAGTGTCTAAGCCCGCTTGCTGTGTGGATATACTTTGTGCAAATGTATATGCATATAAATATATATACATATGTCCTCTTGATGGATCTTCCTCCTAATCAGCAAGAGAAGGAAGAAGATGAGGCCCTTGTGGTTTTTTTTGTACTGAGAGTGCTCTCAGAATGTTTATCTGTGTTGAAACTTGAGGCTGCCCATTTATATAATATATATCCCTGTGTCTTATACATATGTATATGTGCAGGTGTTGGTGCTTGATGGCAATATGTGGTCAGTCTCGCTACTGGGTGGATTTAGGAACATGGAGCTGTGCTACTCCCTGCCCTATGGGGCAACCAGGCTCAGCCTCATGCTAATTAACGAATACTGTGCAAATAAGCTAGGGTTAAGCAGTTCTCTTGCTGCTTAAAAATCCTGGCTCATCTATGACTGCTTATTTCTACAAAAAAAAATGGATTACTGTGATACAACTTGAATGCAAATATGATGAGAATCATTATCTTAAGAGCTAAAACAAGCTACTGCACAGCTATGTTAAAATATCTGTATCCATGTAGTTCATTTGAATGCAGAACTATCTGGAATGGATTTCCCCACTTCTCTTAGTCCTGAAGTTATTTGACATTTGGAGGTTTGTTTATGCATGCAGGTGTGATCTCATCAGCTCTGGGCTCCAAAGCACAGGTCTGATTAGTGCCTCATTTCTGACTCAGCTATTTACGTTGCACAGCATCAGCTACACATTTATCTGTGGCTCCGAGGGACACACAGTCAGTACTGAGTCACTGCTGCCGCAGGGCTAAACCGTCAGCATCTTGTCATCTTGCCCACCTTGATAGGTTCTTTTTAGTGTAAAATCCATTAAGGATACAGCAGGTAAGTGCTGACTCACTGGTTTGATTTTCTGCAGCTTATTTCTGATCTCTGCTGGAATTCAAGCAGTACTCTTCTTTTTCAGTATTGTCATTAGCAGATTTGAGAGAGGAACTGATCATCCGTCTGGCAGCCAGCCAAACCTCTGCACAGGCTTTAGAGGAACATTCGGTGTGACATGGAGAGGAAAATGACCATTCTGATGGATATTTAGTAGCTGCAGGTGGTTTATTGGGTTTCATTGTTTCAGTTTCTGAAATTTATTTATTTATTTATCTTCATGGCAGCAACACGTCCAATCGAGAGGGATAACCCAACTCTAGGAGACACTTAGGTACTTTATACTCCTGATGATAGAAATAAATAGTTGTAATAGGATTTAGGAGCCCTTTAGGACAAAAGACAGACTCTAATACCAAGGTCTGGATTATTTTTAATAGTAGAGGATGAGGTTCTCCTCTCATTTTAAATATAGCAGGAAGAGTAATAAATGAATACTTCATTTCAGCTAGCAGTGGTCCGATCTTAAAGAGCATATTGTCATAAATGCAATTATGTAGGGCATGCTCTCTTAACTTCTAGTGTTGCACACACAAAACGCTGTAAGACTCAAACCAACAGAAAGGGTTATTAGCATGTTCCATGTGTCATGATCTCCTCCCATAAAACTATCTTGGAACTAGTTGAGCATTTCTATACCAACCTAATGCAGCTATTGCTTTTTATTCCAATGTAATGGAAAAGCAATCTTTATTCATAGAATCATAGAATCATAGAATGCTGAAGGTTGGAAGGGACCTGTAAAGGTCATCTAGTCCAACCCCCCTGCACATGCAGGGTCTCCTAGAGCAAGTGGTGGTGTCCAAGTGGGTTTTGAAGATCTCCAGAGAAGGAGACTCCACCACCTCTCTGGCCAGCCTGTTCCAGTGCTCTGTCACTCTCACTGTCAAGAAATTATTTTTTAAGTTCCTGTGGAAGTTTTGGTGCCTCAATTTGTGGCCGTTTCCTCTAGTCCACCACCGAGAAGAGGCCGGCCCCCTCCTCCTCACTCCCTCCCTTGAGGTACTTATACACATTGATCAGGTCCCCTCTCAACCTTCTCTTCTTCAGGCTGAACAGGCCCAGCTCTCTCAGCCTTTGCTTGTAGGGCAGATGTTCCAGGCCCCTAATCATCTTGGTAGCCCTGCACTGGACTCTCTCTAGCAGCTCCACGTCCCTCCTGCACTGGGGAGCCCAGAACTGCACACAGTACTCGAGGTGCAGCCTCACCAGGGCTGAGTAGAGGGGCAGAATCACCTCCCTCAACCTGCTGGAAATGCTCTTCTTAATGCACCCCAGGATCCCATTGGCCKYCTTGGCCAYGAGGGCACACTGCTGCCTCATGGTCAACTTGTCGTCCACCATGATGCCCAGGTCCCTTTCTGCAGGGCTGCTCTCCAGGAGGTCGTTCCCCAGCCTGTAGGCATGTCTGGGGTTATTCCTGCCCAGGTGCAGGACCCTACACTTGCCCTTGTTGAACTTCATGAGGTTAYTCACCGCCCAGCTGTCCAGTCTGTCCARGTCCCTCTGGATGGCAGCGCAGCCCTCAGGGCTATCAGCTATTCCTCCCAGTTTGGTATCATCAGCAAACTTGCTGAGGGAGCACTCCATCCCTTCATCCAGGTTGTTAATGAAAAAATTGAACAGGACCGGACCAAGTACTGACCTCTGGGGGACGCCGCTAACCACAGGCCTCCAGCTGGACTCGGCACCGCTGATTATCACCCTCTGAGCCCTGCCATCCAGCCAATTCCTAATCCACCTCACTGTCCACTCATCTATGCCACTCTTCTGGAGCTTGCCCAGGAGGATGCTGTGAGGGGACGGTGTCAAAAGCCTTGCTGAAATCCAGATAGACGACATCCACTGCTCTGCCCTCATATATCCAGCCAGTCACACCATCATAGAAGGCTGTCAGGTTAGTCAAGCATGATTTCCCCTTGGTGAACCCATGCTGGCTACTCCTGAGCACCTTAATTATTCAAAGGATCAGTGCTCTGGAGTTGGGGTACAGCCACTTCTGGACTTAGTCAAGTGCCACTCCAGTGCTGCAGACCCTAAGTCCACATTTGTTGTGTTTAGTGAGTCATGAATTCCACTGGGATATTAAAGTTTGCCACGTTCAGAGCTTTGTAATGTGGAAAATATCCCACTGGCAGGAAGGAACTTTAGGGTTCTCTGTTCTCAATATTACGGCAATCCTCAACCCCAAACTATTAAAAGACTTTCAGAGTGCAGCATTTCAGCACTGATTATAATTTTAGAACTTAAGCATTGGAATCATTAGGCAGCTCTGCTATCTGATCATGCAATAGTCATACCTGAACCTGCACATTTGCATTTCCGAAACAGAACTTCAAAGGCCACAGTGCGACAATCAGATTCCTCTCTGACAGCACAGGCCTAAGGGATAAAGGGAAGGAGGAAGATCTCCAAGTCTGGATATTCTTATGTGAATGCAATCTGATTTGGTAGAGTTATTTAAGAACTGGATTTTCAGTCAGGAGGTTGTGGGTGTTTAACATTCTGCCAAGTAGGCTCTATAGATTAAGAGGTACATCTGCAATCTGGAGTTGGTCTAAAAGTCATAGATGTGACTTTTCACATTTGCCCACCTTCATCTTTACTTATTTTTTTACTGTGTAAATAGATACATTTGTTCATTTGTTTTTCTCCCGAACCTGCCTGTTCACCATCATTAAGATGACGGCAAAGTACTGGGTTAACGTTGAGGTGCTCTGTATTCAAGGTTATGGTGAACTTCATCCCCAAACTATTTGACCACTCTTTTGGTGTGCTGCATTTCCACACTCTTCTTCACGTGACCCAGCAAGTGACAGTAGTGACACTGCTTGAATCTCCCTGAAACTGATCTGGCTCATCTCCAAGTCAAATCTGAGCTGCATATTTTTTGAAAGACAGCACACACAATTAGTGGATTTACTTTCCCCATGCATCTCATAGCAACACATCTTGATTTTTTTTTTCAGATTTACATCATAACTCTGAAGAAACAGAAACCTGTGATAAAAATTTACTCTGACTACAGTTGATACAATGAATATGGTTTAGGAGGAGGGAAGGATCTAAAGTCTTGCTTTACAAGTCTAGAGTGTACCATACAATGATATGCATATAATAACCAGCTGTATGCTCCCTAATCATAGAGCATAGAGAACTCAGGATGCCGTGATGTCCTAACACACAAAGAGAAGACAGACCCTGCTCCCAAGCAATAATCCTGCTAACTCCCTGCTAATAATCAGATCTGTAAAGAAAATCAGCAGTTAACTTGATGTAGCCAAGGAAGTCGGTCTTTCTATGAATCTAATTCTCCAGATTTATCTTCAACTCCTAAGATGCAAGCTCTAATTGGAGCATTAATATCTCTTTTTCTCTGTGCACCAAGTTGCACCAGTGGAGCTTCAGGTTAGATATTAGGAAAAAATCCTACATGGAAAGAGTGGTGAAGCACTGGAACAGGCTGCCCAGGGAAGTGGTGGAGTCACTGTCCCTGCTAGTGCTAAATTGGTCTCTGGGGTCATATATTACTGAGGTGAAAAAGAGAAAAGCACACACAAGGACTAAAGGATTCATTGGATTTCTTTCTGAACAAATTCAAATGGAAATAAAAAAAAAAAATCTCAGTAAGGTAAAAATTTTATGAGGTAGCATTGGTTCAAATACCGTCGTAAGCCACAGAGTCTGCACATCAGCTGCTTTGTCACTGACACATTCCTTTTAAGTGCCATAGCCAAGGTGGATTTTGTGAAGGGCTCTGAAAAAGAGCAACGCAGCTGCTTGCATGCAGCATTTCCACGGAGCTCCTTCCAAACTCAGGACAAAATACAGGAGAAAAGAGGGGTGCGTTTGTGTGTGGAAGTGATGCAGAGCAGTGCTATAACCTGATGGCAAGCAGGAGCTGGTGCTAAGTGACGAACAAAAGATGACCAAAGGCACAGGAGACGGCTGTAATGAGTTCTGAATGTGTGGACTGGTGGTTTATAGATGGCGAAACAATAAAAATTTCGTAAGTACAGCAGTGCCTTGGTATTTCTGAGGGTATTTCTGAATTTGCTGCAGATTCAGCCAGCAGCAAAGCTAGAAATGACACTATCAAGCACAGAGCTGAGGGGCCGGCAGTTCCCAGGGAACGAGACAAACGCTGCACTTACGAGGCGACGCCCGCTCTCTCGTCGGGGCCGGGTGCGCTCCGTGCCGCGGCCTGGAACCCCCCAGCCCCCGGTGCGGCCCTCGGGAGGCGGAGAGCGGCGGCAGGAGCCCGCGCCGCCGCCAGGGGGTAGCAGCGCCGCGCGGGTCGCGCGCCGCCCCAACGGCCGCCCCAACGGCCGCCCCCACGGCCGCGCGCCGCCCCAACGGCCGCGCCAACGGCCGGCTGTGAAGCCGGAGTGACTTCCCGGAGGTGCCAACGGAGCAGTAACGAGCGTGCTCGTAGGAGGCCTCGTGTGGAGAGGCACCGCTGCCCGCCGCTGCAGCCTGAGGCCGGGCTGCGCGGTGAGGGGGGTTGCACGGGGAGCGCCGCCGCCGAAGGCGCCACGCGCGGAGCGAGCAGGGCCGCTGGCACGGCCGAGCGCTGGCAGCGCGCGCCCGGGAATGCGGGCAAGGGGAAACACAAACCGCTCTGCGAGCTAAAAGCATGGAGCAGATTAAGAGGGATTTGAGGTCGCCGAGGAACTGTGGGTGATGTGCAGAGGCTTTTCAGTGTGTTTATGTTTGATATAATCCTTCCTCCCTCCTCTATTCACCGGTTGGTTTTGGTTACACAAGTGCACTCATTTGCCTTCTCCTGTCAGAGAAACTGCCCATAACTGCACTGAGATTTCATCATTTCATCCCTACAGTCCCAGGGCCCGACATAAACCTCTATTCTATGGGCTTTTTTACTGCAGCAGCAATGCAGCCAGCGCACAAGCGAACGAGGCCGAGCTTCAGCCTTCCGAATACGCTATGTGTTGAGGGCCCGCGGGGCTTGGAGGCCTTTTCAGGACGAGCACGATCGCACATTTCCCCGTGTTCCTTCAGATGTGCTCCTACAACGTGTGCGTGCTATGCGCATGCATCCGAACAGTGAAATCCTTTAGGCAAAATAAGCCAACAAACATCAAATACTGTGTCAGAGGCAGGAGTGGGACTTACTGGATGGCAGGGATTAAAATGTAAAGCCTTAATCAGGGGAAGGGCTGTCAAGTCTTTTCTAGTAAAGATTAAAGGCCAAAAAAGTCACGGGCATCCAGCGGTGCCTAAAATGAAACTGCGTGTGTAGCAATGTCAGACATCCAGCGGGGGCTTTCTGGTGTGATAACATATTCTGCTGTGGTTAAGGCAGCACCCAGCAGATAGCTGAGCCTGCCAAACTGATCCCAGTCTGCTCATCTGTACGGACTGAAGGAGGGAAAAAGGAGTAAAGATGAATCACAAATATTGGATGAACCATTTCTATGAGATAAATCAGATTTTAAATAACTTCTGGAATAAGTCTGACTAACCATCTACTTTAGGCAATATTGACTGGTTTAAATTTGGTTTAAAGAAAAGAATGTACCCAATGAAGCTACAAGAAGAGTGCGCTCCGCTTGCTCATTTGGGAGGCTCTGGCATCAGTAGTAGCCAAGTGATTAAAGGAACTGTCCTCATGTTACCTTTAGGCAGCCAGTGGAGAAATGTGCAACTGTTACTTCAATTTGTGAGGTCTCAGGCAGGCAGAAAAAAGAAGTGAGAGCTAGACTGCAGCCTGGGGCTGTCCAAATGTCTGTGTTTTTCTATATCATCAAGAGCAAACATTAGCATTCTATAAAATTTGAGAGTTGGAGCTCTACACACTGCTAATGTGGATTTAATGTCTGTTTGTCTATGACAATTGGTGTTTTTCCTTTCTTTGCCTATGAGAAAAGAAACTGCTCTGTTATTTGGGGGGATCTGATCATGCAGGTTTCATAAAGCAACAGTTTGCCAGGGTGTACCCACAACAGACTATACCATATGCAAGCATGTATATCTGTAATGAACATCTGATGCATTATTCTAGCTGTGTCTTGCTTAATTTTCATGTTGTGTACAAAGCCTGGAAAAAAAGAATTGCTGTAACGATGACTGTGTATTTCTGTTTGTGTGGCAAATGGCTTTCCTCTTTGGTTTATGTATCTGTATATTGCTTTTATCTTTTACAACCAATTTGTCTTAAATTCTCTTACAGACTTTGTATAGTGGTGATTCCTCTAAATTTATCTGCCAAGGCACTGATGTTTCCATAAGTGTTTGTGAAACTCTTCTGCATAAGTATGGATATTTATTTCTTTGTAAGCTCAACACCGTACAGGAGAGTAAAAGGTAAGTATTTAATAAGTATAGCAAGATTAACCAGTGAAATAATACAAGCAGATATGGGTCTTTTAGAAATTTCAGAATGTGATTTCAGATGAAGGCAATTAACCATAAGCTCCTGAAATCTGTGGTTTAATAGAGAAAACAAAAAAAAGTTTGCACGCAGCCTGTCAAATAGTAGTTATGTAATAAAAATAATTATGTCTGTCGGCAAAGCCTCCTACTTTTTGCTCTCTGATAGGGTTAGCATACCTGGTGTAGAGTAAGAGGGGACTGAGCACATGGACTTATTGTTTTACTGCTGGCACCTTCCTCCCCTAAATTCCTGGAATTTCTGGTTACCCACGCAACCCCCAAACTTCCAAATCCTGCCCTTTTCAATGTGTGGTGATGTCTGCATGGTCTGGAGTGGCCTTAGCCCTGAACAGTCCTGATGCTTGGACCCGCAGAAAAGACAGAAAGAGAGTAAGGGCTGAACCGTGGGGACTCTAATACTGAGATTTCTCAAGAGCAGATCACAAATTGCATTTCAGCCGTGGTTATTTCTGGAGTACAAGTTGGGAACCACTTTGCTATTCTGCCTCTACTCCTCCTATATTCCTGAACATTTTCCACTGAACTGAAGACTGTTGCTGGTTGACTGTAGCATTAAGCAGACCTGCATGTCTGAGTTTTTAGTGGAGGCAGAAATGAGCAGCTGCATGCAATTGTTCTTGCCAGTTTTAGAAAATTATGATCTTTGCTTGTGCGGTGCCTATTCTTGTCAAGTTGCAACAATGGTATCGTGAAGGAAGGGCCTGTTTGCTGGAATTATTCTGCTTTCTGGTAGGAATGCAGGTCATTTAGGGAGGATCAGCAGGGTAGGGGAAGGAAAACAAGCACAGGAAATCCTTTACCTATTTTCTCCTCTTTGCTAAAACTGGCTGCATGATATAGAAAACAATATTCTTCATGAGAGCATTGATTAACTCTCCTTTCCCTTTTTGTGTCAATACTTTCAGTACAGAAATAATAAGCAAGCTAAGTGAAAGCAAGAAACTTGACTCTATCATGCTGGAGGTACTTTCCCTTTCCTATGCTTCATCCTTTTCTGGGTCATTTCCAATTTCAGTCTCCAAATTTAAAAATACCCATTTGGAACAGGAGGTTTTCTGGCAAAACTTGCTCAGCAGGTTGTGGTTAGCCACACTCGGAGCTCACATCATCATAGTCTGTTCCTTAGAAGAAGTTTACAAGAAGTCTCTTGTAAACCAGGTTTGTCAGAGAAGACAGGATAGTGAGAGAGAGCTTTGTGCTCCGTGGACTAGGAAGTAACCAAGAATTTGTAGTGGGACATGTGATGTATGTGAGAAACAAACACTTGACTGACATCCTTAGCTTCACACTGCTGCATGTTGATCTACTAATGGTAAAGACTGATAAAGAGAACAGCAGATACCCAACTGCAGCGGCTGTTGCAAGGTCATCATGCAGAGATGCAAGGAGCTTCTGCTAATGCGACATGTCCAGGGCTCTTCTCTCCCTCTGTTTATAGGAAGCCTGGTTTACTTCCACAGCCAGCCTCAGCTTCACTCTTGGTTTGAGAGAGAAAGAATTTGATGGAGCTTGAAAATCTTTGAGGAAATGAAGATTCATTGCCAGAACAGTGTGAGTGGGCTACACTGCTTGCAGAAAGCAGAAAAAAAGGAGTAATGAACAGTCAATTAGTACGAGGCCTTGAGGATACAGAAAGATGAACAGGCAACTGTCATGAAGAGCTCTACCTAAGCCTGGTTACTCCTCCTTCTGTTACATTTAACCAGAAAAAAAAAAAAGAGTCAACTTTTAGCTTTTGAGAAAAGCATTCCTTAGGGAGAAAGAGAATAGTGTACTATTTGGAAAAAGAAGGATTACTTGGAGGGTTATTTCTGCTTCACTGTAGATTCTAGAATGAGGATAGCAGGAGTCCAGAAAGTTTGATTCAAAAACTGAGATGCTTCAGAAGAAAGGTGGATGTTTCTGGAGAAAAAAAAATATCTGGAGTAAACATAGTTTATAAGTTAAATACAGTTACAAGAGGCTTGGCTTGAAGGAAAACATTCCTAGAACATTGCATGAAACACTGAGCCCAGGTCAGTATACTGATTCAGGTGATGAATCCTGGAAAGTAAAGCCAGAGCCACGTAGGAGAAAAGGTAACAAATGTGTAAACCAATGCTATTAACTTAACAATCCTGGCTTTTTAATTAAAGAAACATGAAAACACCAAACATCCTTTGTATAAACATAGAATAAAAGATATCTTTTACTGGTACCACACTCACAAACTATTATATATCTTAGAACCCAACAAAATATTTAGTTTGTTTCAGAGTCAAGTGCCATGCAATTAAGTTGTAAAGAACAACCATGAATTGGGCAGGGTGGATTAGCAAGGCCAGTGAGTGCACAAATCACTGTGCAGGTCTCAGTGTTTCCCGATCAGCAACAGTCCTCAGAGCTTGTCCGCTGCTGCTGCTGTTTCTGCTGATGCTGCTGGTTGGTCCTTACCTTGTGTGCTGCTTTCCAGTCCCAAAGGAAGCTCCTCCGGCTCAGAGGGTCTCTTCCCCATCCTAGTCTGTTTTTCTGTGTATAACAAATAATTTGATTGAGCTGATGTTATCTGTACCTCGTCAAATGGGTCTTTGGTACTGGGATGGCCATGCGTGCCTTGCAGGCTTCTCGTAACCTGCAGGAAGTTCAAGCACAGTTTGTGCACCAGGGGGTCTGTCTATGGACTGACAACTTGGTCTACGGTAGCGTAAGGGCTAACGAGCAGCCTCGAGCTGTAGAAGATGAATCCTGGTCAATCCACACTTCAGCCTCCCCTTACCATCCTTCTGCCCTCCACTCATCCCTTCCTACAAGATTTCTCCCCTTCCTACAGGATTCCTCCCCAGCATGGGCAATTACAGCACATTGGTGCTACTGGAAGGATTATGATGGCAGAGGCAACACCGCCATGGACCTCTGTGGGTCTATACACATTGTGCTAAGTGCCTCAGGTGCTGTGAACTTACATAGGTGTTTCTCACCATTTTCATAAGCAATAATATGTGTGCTACCGTCAGACTTGTTCAAAAACCTGTCAGCTGGGTGTTCTGACAGAGCCACCCACAGAGCTCAGCTGGTCAGCCAGCCTGCTTGCCAGGAAGGTGCTGATGGACAGAATCACGACTCCGCGCAGGCAGGCACTTGATAATGGAACAAAATGTCGAAATGAGCCTTGCAAGCAACAAGAAGAGGAAGATGAAGCTGATGTCAGTGCAATCGTCCTGAGTTATTTCAGGTGACTGTGGCTGTTTCTTCTCTGATTTCTGATAATAGGGGTGCGGTTAAACACTGTGGTCTGAACTCAATGTGAGTTCCAGTCTTTGAAGAATAAACAAGAGGTGGGAAAGAGCTTACATCCTTCTGTGAATCCAATATAGAAGGAGTCTCAGAATTTAAAGGCCAAGTATCATATGGAAAGTTTTGATATTAAATAGGCTGTAAATTTACTTGCAGTTGGTAGGAGCAGACAGTTTTTTACAGATTGTACAGATATTTGTACATTTTGATAGACTTAAAATGACCTGTGTCCTCAGACCAGTTCAAGGTAGTGTGTCAATCCTGGGACAATGCTAATCCCATCAGAATCCTTAAGAGGATTGAGCCGTGCTAATGCCTACTGAATAGAAATTCTCAGAGCCGCGTGTGCGAGAAATATCATAGAACACAAGGTGAAATATGAAAAAAACAGATACCTTACTGAACTTTGATTTCTGAATGGAAAAGACCATTTTGTAAAATATGTGTTGTAAAAATTCTGACTGGAATGCAGAAATAGATTCTATTGTCATGCTTCAGTTTCCTCCATTTTGTACTTCTTCCAAAAAAGTGTATGGCTTGTATGGATAGCTAGAAGAATAAATAAAGTTGTGCCAACACCACAGACACAGTTTACTCCCCCTCACTCCTGCTCCCTGATCAGCAGGGGATCTGATACATGACTGACATGAAACTTCTTTATTTATATTTACTTGGATGCCCAAATAAAACATTTTAAAATGCTAAAAGCAGGAAAATCCAGAAGCAATGGTCCTTTTCTGCATTTGCTTACACCAGCTGAAAACACTGCCACGCCACTCTCTGTATTTGGATCTTTTTAGCCCTTTCTTTTGATGGCAGAATCTAGCCCACCTCACTTTGCCTAAATATCCCTTTTTGTTTCTTTTTTTCTTTTTTTTTTCCCCCCCCCACAGAAAAAAACTGCTGCAAAAGTAAGCTCTGTCATGGGTGTGTTTTCATGTTTTTGACAGAGTGTGGTAGGATGACACTCCAGTATTTTCAGTTAGCCTGGCTGTCTGCAGTGTAATTGCAAACAAGGTGATAATCACCCTGAGTAAGCAGATATGATATCCCTATGAAAATCAGCATCATTGATTTTCAGAATATAAGGGCATATAACTTTTCATAGAAGGAAGCAGAGCAGAGAGCGGGCAGTACATGCTTCAATACAAGGCCTTCCCAGGGCAGGTTCAACCAGTGAGCTTATCCACCGAGGGGACTGAGTTTTTCAGTAACTTCCTGACAACTTTTACCAAAGTGGCTGAGAAAAGAGGCCCGGCAGCTCTGAACTGTTTTCCCTCTGCACAGCAGCCCAGCCTCGATCTGCTGAGGACACTGTGGGGTAAGCATGTTTGGACCCGAGCGATACCAGACCAGAAACAGTGATCCTAGTAGTTTGGGTCAATGAGAAACAAAGCCATCAGCAACCCCAAAGTTCAAAACATCAGGAAAGTGATTTGAAAGCATCTTTGCTTTTCTTTTTCACAGTCTGTATTGAAAAAGATAAGTCTGGCTAGATTTACAGGTCTGATTTTACAGTTTATTTTAGGTCCACATGCCGTTGACGAAGTTGAACTGATTTGAACTGCATGGGATGGCCACCAGCTGCTATTGTAAGCTATTTAAAAGCTTTGGGGCTCCTGGCTGTAGTGTATCAATGACAAATCATTTGCAAAAATCACAGATTTGTGTAAATGGTTTTCCATGGCTTTGCGATAAAGCTAGATGAAGGTCTGTTGTCATTAGGAGAAAGTTTTACTCTGCCAATTAGTACTGATTTGAAGGTGAAACTTTAACAAGGGGATCTGACAAAACCAACAGAGTAATCAGCTGTGTGGGACGGCCCCGAGGGGTGACAGAGCAGACTGTGCAGCCTGTGTTCAGCCTCGGTCCAGCTCCGCGCAGAACACGGAGTCAATCCTGACTCCAACACTACGTGCAGCTCCCGGAGCTCCTGTGCAACCTCTCTCAGTCTCTGCTCTGCACGAAGCAGCCACAGTCCCTTCGCACATCCCGGATTATTTTTGTGATATCTGGTTTATAACTGTGGTGCAAAGCTCTTCCACTAAGTGAAAAAGGAGCAAATCACCTCTCTGGCTGCATTCCTTATTCTGAGAAGCAACATTCCCCTGTTAAATTACAGAGCTTGGTGTCACTCTAATATAAAACTTAGAAAGTCCCTTACAGGAATATCTGGTTGAACATAATTCTCAATTTCTTCAATTTATGCATTCAGCAAATAAAAGCAGAACATGTT
Organism: Eudromia elegans; assembly: GCA_003342815.1. Classification (NCBI taxonomy): domain Eukaryota; kingdom Metazoa; phylum Chordata; class Aves; order Tinamiformes; family Tinamidae; genus Eudromia; species Eudromia elegans. Next base: position 483,606 of record PTEX01000206.1, read on the forward strand.
CTGTATGTAATAATAGAAACAAATAACCTCACTTGGCATATTTTTAACTGGAAAGAAAGGTAAGGAGTTGTCACACTGTCTGCTACATTTTCACTTGCAGGGAAAGGCACGTGCTCAGTTTTGTTAAGTGCAGGTGAGCTGGGTGATTTACATTTAGCATGCAGATGGCATCAACAAACTCTTCAGGGAACCCAGTGGAGTTACTTTCACATGTAAAATATCTCAAGTGTATGAACATTTGCATGATTACAGTTAATACCATGGTATACGCTAAACTTTCACCCAAACTGTGTTTTCTAAAATGTCATTCAGCTATGCTTAGAGGTAAGGCCCCTTTTTTTCTCCACCTGTCTCTTAACATGTATTTTTAGGTACTCCTCTCCTTTTGTTACTATTTCTGTGCTCTGTAATTCAATTTCATAAATGGATTTCCCACCTTTTTCTTCGCTATCGGGAGATTCCCTCTGTAGAAACTTTCTGTCTTTGAGATTTCTAATTAACGCTGTGATTACTATAGGGTTTCTGCAGTAGAAATATTTGGTGAGTCCAAACTATGTGTAGGTATGTGCTGCTTGAAACACTGTTGACTACAGGAGAGAGGCTACCTGCTTCCATCTGGACCAGGGCTTGCTCACCGCACCATATGGTGAAAATGTGTTCTGACAAGGTGAAAGGTTCACCTTGATGTTAATGCTGTCTATTTGTATCCTCTCGCAGTTAGAAGCTGATCCTGATTACATGCAGTGTGCTTACACTTTCCCAGCTCTGGGTAATTTAGCCTTTGGCTACATGAGTAGTTCATTTGAAGTTGGAAATGTTGCATTAATTCTGGATATAACAGTTTGATACAAGCGCATGCAAAAAGCCACTTGTTATCTCAGCACTGTTTATTATTTCCATATGATGGGTTTTGCCTGCTGATACCCAAGCAAACATCAGACAGCTCGCAGTCTTGTGGGACAATCTCGCCCTATGAATTGTGAGGCAATTGCCACACTGTGTTTTTTGGACTGGGAGGCCTCTAATATTGCACACATGTAGGACTGACATTATCTGTTATATCACAGTTTAGGAACACAAAAAGGTGAGAGAAGAGAGGCCTGAGATGAAGCTATCCAGCATATGATCCAAGAGATATTAATGCTGAGGCACGTCTGAGGCAGAAGACAAGGGATCTCTTGTCTTCTGACCATGGCCTCAGGTGGATCATCTCCTGTATCTTCCAAAAAGTGCTGGTCTTTTCCTAAGATTTTGTCCCCAGAGGAACTGGAAATGCTTTGCCTAATGACCAGCTGGAAGTTAATGACTTTGATCAGCTTACAAGCTACTTTTACATGCTGTGCTTGCGCAGTGCTCTACTGAGCCATGCAGGTGAGCAGCCACCGTTTCCTCACAAGGAGCAGGATTGACTTCCAGTGAGATTCAATCCACGGTCCCCACATTGTGCGGTATCTGTGGCAGAAATCACACAAAAAATGTAGTTTGTAAGGCTGATGAAGAGTGTTTGCAAAACAGCTCACAGGTGAGAAGTCAGGATGAGAACACAGGCAAGCATATAAGCAGGGAAATAACATCTGGAGCTGTAGGACCAGAGAGGCAAAGGGCGGGTTGTGGGGCCTTCAGAGCCAGGACATGAGTCAAAAGGCACACACACAAGTATTTCCCCAAAACCGATGGACTTAACTATAAACAAGAATAAAAATGCCCTTCTTGACTTCAGATTTCCATTGCGTGGGGCTTTAGCATGTGGATATAATTCTTTTGAATCATGGCAGATAGCTTTAACCTGGAAACTAGGCTTATTTGTGTAGTCAAACCTATTCATTTTTGTATACTGGATTACTTAAATACTGCATGTTTCAAAGTGTACCAAAAATGTTTGTTACAGTATCAGCAATAGCCAGAACTCAGCAGTGTTTTCTACTGCACCACTAGGTCATGAAGTTTGCATTGCTGTTACTTGTGTTGTAGGTGAGTAGCAAATGATGATTTTTGATAGGAAAAGTTTTGATAGGAAAGGACATGTGCCATTGCCCGATAAAATTTCCAGTAACAATAATAATAGTAATAATAATGTCTTTGAGGAAGCATCATAAGCCCTAGGCAAACAGGACGCATTTCTTTCTGTGCGCAGTCAGCAGTGTGTTGTGACACATGAGCTTTCCTGCAGGGTTCCCATGGGTGATGCACAGCCTTTGCACTGCCCTTTGCCCAGGAATGACTATCAGAAACTGCACAGAGGTACCAGAGTGAAGGGTTTGCACTTACTGGAATTGCTGACTATTCTTTTTCAAATTACCTTTCATATGTGTGTGTGTATATATGTGTGTGTATATATATATATATATATATATATATATATGAATGAATAGTACTGTCAAATCTAGGGACACACATTTGTCTGCCACATTCAGGTTTATTCAAATAAAAAAAACAAAGCAGAGCTGATTTTTTTAAAGTTTCCAAAAGCCTTCCAGGAGTATGTGGAAATTGCTTAACTATAATGATAGTTGGCAGTAGCACCAGTAAGGACAGAAAGGGGAGGCAGGACTTTCCTGATGGCTTTTCTACCCGGTATGTTAATGTTGGAGTCATGGGTAATGGAAAGGCTGCATTACCCAGCCTGCTCCCTGCACTCGTGCTGCCCACCGTCTGTTTACTGCGGCTCTGGGAGCACGTGCCCGGGACCTGCTTCGACGCCCTGCGTGCGAGCGGCCCTTGCGGGACGCGTCGCTCCGCTGGCTCCAGCAGGACGCAGCGAGCGGGGCGGGTTTGGGTTCGTGCAGCCCGTGCGCACTCCGCGGGCGCTGGAGCCCGTCCAGGCGCGGTGTGCGTGCTGCACCCGTCACTCCTGCAGGTACGGCTTGCTTCGAGGCATCACAGCACGCCACGAGGCCACGTTCACCTAGGAGAGGCATCCGGGCTCGATGCAGGCCGGAGACAGAAGGAAAAGGGGTTGAGACCCACCCGCCCGAGGCAATGCTGGCATCTCGATAGCAGCCTCCTGGCATGGCTGGATCCTGCAAGTGCCAGCCATGCTGAAGGATCTGAGAAAAGGGATGTTCAGAGACTAGGGACCTTCTATTTGGGCTGCGTGTTTGTGGGTGCTGATGTGGGCACCGCAGACACCGGGACGGAAGTAACGGGTTAAAAGGAGGAATGAGGCAGTCGGAATGGCAGCCCTGTGGCCGGGCCCTGGCTCGCTGCGCTGCCCAGCAGGATCCCACGGGTCCCTGAGGAGGGCTGGCTGCCGTACCCAGCAGCAGCTCCCATTCCATCCCGCGCTTGCTCCTTATGCCTGGCGCCCTCTGACGTCAGTGGAAACTTGACACAGGAGAGCACAGAGGAATTGGCCTCCATTGATTTTTTTATAACAGGATTAAATGGAAGGAAGCCTTCTGAAGGGCACAGAAATCGTGCTCCTTCCTTTCACAGGCAATGACAGCAGAAATGGATCCTTGCCGCTGTATTCCTCAAGGATGCTTTACCATATGGATCATATATAATAGTGCTTATGAGAGATTGTCCATACATTTGGAAAGGGCAATCACGAGGCACAAAGGGATTGCCAGAAAGTGTCTGCAAGGAGGAAACAAGGAATTCCTAGTGAATTGCTACCATGTTTCCAGTTGCTGTCCGTATCACACATGCCGCGGCCGCCTCTAAGCAGCCTCTACGGGTATGGTTTTGCTTCCCCATTTCCATTTCATGGTCGCTAAATCAGTTTGAAGAGAAGCATGTAAATGTGAGAGGACACACACTGTGTTAATCAGTAATAAGCTTTAAATATATTCTGCTCATTGAAGGAGTCTGCAAAATGCCTCCAATTTTTATAAGCATTTTCCCAGGTGGTTCCTTTTGCTATTAGCAATAGTAACCACATCGTATGAGTAGAGCTTTTCCTTCTTCCCTTTTAACGTACAGGAGCAGACAACACACATTTTACAGTGCTGGATGTAAATGCTGGAGTCAACGTGCTGCCGTTATTCCAGATTTCCAGTGCCCTCACTGACAACAGAGTTTGGTCCCACACTGAAAAGAGTAAATTTAGAACCATGATTTGGATAAACCGGCTCCAGAAGAATATAGGAGAAAACATTGACGATGCCATTGCCTCAGAACAGTCACCCCAAGGGCCACGGAAGATCCTTCCCGATGGAAGAGCCTTCCCGACGGCTGCTGCCGGGCTTGGCGAGGTGCTCGGGAGGGCCGGGCTGCGCGGCAGGACCAAGCCCACCACGTCCCGGCGTGCTGCAGCCCGGCCGCGCTGGGCAGTGCCCGACGGTGCAACACGCAGTGCCCGGCCGGTACAACACATAGAGCCCAATAGTACAACACGCAGTGCCCGGCCGGTAAACACGCACTTCCCGGCCGGTACAACACGCAGTGCCCGGCCGGCGCAACCCGCACTTCCCGGCCGGCGCAACCCGCACTTCCCGGCCGGTACAACCCGCAGTGCCTGGACGGCGCAACCCGCAGTGCCCGGTGCCGCCCTCGCGGGCCCGTGCGCGGCCGGGCGGCTGGTCCGCTCCCACCGCGCCTCTTTCCTAGACGTTTCCGAGCCGCCTCCTCCTCCAGGTGCGGAGGCAGCGGGATCCGCGTCCCCGCGGAGCGGCGCGGCCGCCAGGGAGCAGCACCGCGCCGCGCACGGACACGCGCGCACGGACACGAGCGCAGCGCCTCCAGCGCGCCGGCCGGGGCCGCGTCGCGTCCCGTCCCGTCCCCAAGGTCACGGCGCCGCGTAAGAAGCGCGGGGCGCGATGCGGGCCCGGGCGCGCGCGCGGGGCGGCGGTTGCGGCGGCCGTTGGTGACGGCGGCGGCTGGAAGTATCGCGAGAGGTGGCGCGGCGCCGGCGCTAGAGGTGACCGAGGCAGCGGCGGCGGCCGCCTCCTCCTTCCTCCGGCGGCCATGGAGAAGGCGCCCGGCGCGGCGGAGGGAGACGACGGCGGCGAGGCCGGCAGCGCCACGGCCGGGCCCGGGCCCCC
>PTEX01000206.1:488600-673569 GCA_003342815.1 Eudromia elegans
CGCTATGCGCGGAGCGCTCTCCCCGCCCCCGTGCCGCCCCCCCGCGGGCGCGCAGCGGGGCGCGCAGCCGGCGGGCGGCTATAAAAGCGGCCGCGCGGCGCCGGCCGGCTGCGATAGCGCTGCACTGCCACCATGTCCCACCACTGGGGCTACGGCAGCCACAACGGTGAGTGCGCAGCGGCGGGACCTGCGCGCCGGGGCGCGGCGACACGCGCTGCCCCGCGCCGCCCCGCCGCGAGCCGGCTCCGCGCTCGCCTTTCCTCCCTCTTCTTTGCTTTTTCACCTTGAGATGCCCCCGCGCTTGAGCGCGGAGCCGCGCGCGCCTCGCGGGCTGCCTGGAGCATCTCTCCGCGCTCCCGCTCGCATTCCTTGACTTCCGCAGCAGCGCGAGGAGGAGCGGAGGATGGGGCCCGGCTCCGGCAGGACGGGAGGGCTCCCGAGGGGCGCCCCGCGCGTGCAGCCGCCCGAGCCGCCGGTGCCCCGAGCCTGGCGGGTGCCACCCCCGAGCGGGATCCCCTCCTCTGCGCTGCCCGCCCCCAGCCCCTGCGTGACCCAGCCGCGGTGCGCAGGTGAAATCCGTGCAGCATTTCAGGTGTGGGCTGCATTAGGGGTTTCAAGGGCTGTCGCTGCCTCCCCCGAGGCCGGTGGCTCTTCCTCCTGAGCTCCTTCACGCTGCCTTGCAGGGCCCGCTCACTGGCACGAGAGCTTCCCCATCGCCAATGGGGAGCGCCAGTCGCCCATTGATATCAAGACCAAGCAGGCCAAGTACGACCCCTCTCTGAAGCCTCTCAGCTTCAGCTACGATGCCTCCACAGCCAGAAACATCGTCAACAACGGGCACTCCTTCAACGTGGAGTTCGACGACTCTTCCGACAAGTCAGGTGAGAGCGTGTCCCTCGGTCTTCCCTCGGGTGCTGGAGCCTCTGTGGTAGGGGTGGGAAAAAACATTAGTGTACCATTAGAATGCTATTAGGATACTCAGGGTGCCGCTAATACAGCATTAAAAAAATAATCTAGTGAAACTTTCGGTCTTTCCTGAAGACAGTGGCTTCAGTGAGGTCAGGCAACCGTGGGGAGTCAGGGTCAGGTACTGCTCCTGCTCAGAAAGCTGAGCTCCTCTTAGGAACAAGTCTGGGCCGTTTTGATCTAACGGCTCTAAATGCCAGAGAAGCAAATTGGTTCCTTGCGCTTTAAACCTAGAGGATTTGGATTGGGACTCGGATGCGCAAGAGAAAAAAAAGTGACACCATTTGAAAAAATTGACAAATTTTACAATTTTTGGTGTTGTAAAATACTGCATGTTTTTGATACCCGTAAGACTCAAAATGTGTGTTTCCAGCTTTAGAACAGAAACAGAGGGATGATTAGAAAATACTACTATGCTCTTAGGTAAGCCTAATCCCTGACACTTCCTGACTCGGAGCTTTCTTGGTAGATATAGGACTCTGTGTAGGACAAACTCCTGCAAAGTTTGCTAGTAGCCACCCATTCTATGGTGTCTTAATATTGATTGTATTCCACAGTCAAATTAAGTACAAATCTTGCAAACCTCTTAATAACCCTTCCTGAGAGGAGTGGTTGCCCTGACGGGACGAATGAGTGAGTTGAAGCCGCGGTCAGAGCAAGGGTTTTGTAGGCTCAGTCCTCAGCTGCTCAGCTGGCTACACTTGCAGAAATCATCACCCTGCTACAATGAATGTGCCTCTATTTCTAATTTAGAAAGCAAAAACAATCCTATTGTAGAGACAGTTGCTGCCTTCTGTAGACACTGCCTGATTTAACTTGCTTTAGCAAGTGCCCTATTTTTCCTGAGCTTTTCCTTGGCAATGTCATTTAGGGAATGGTGCTGAAAACAAATTAACCATGCCTACAAAAATCTGCTTCTTTTTGAAAATACAAGTATCATAACTACAACAGCAGCATGTTCAGCATCAGAGTGAGAATTTGACATTGTACTCTAGTGATAACCTTTGTGATGAATGGTATTAAATAGTCAACCAAGTGTTTCACAGTTGTATAAATACATATAGCAGAGCATCCACATAAATAGCTATATCGGGGGGAAAAAAGGAAAAAAGCATTCTGATTTCGTGGGTTTTATTTTTATGAAGCACAGAGGGCCTGAATTTTAAGCATGTGAATTTTAACAATGTCATGAGGAATAAGGTAAAAAATTGGAAGTACAGAAGAAATTGATTTGTTTTCACCAGATCCGTGTGAGTCAGCTCTCACTGAATCCAATGGAAACGGGTTCAGTGTTACAAAACTACTGCAGGCTCTGCTCCTTGGTCTTGATTTTTAATGGTGTTGTGTACAATCCCCTTCCCACCGGAGCGAAGGTGCTCAGCACCTAGGAAAGTCATGACCAGCTTTGCACAGGCATATGTTCCTAAAGACATACCTGGAACTTGGGAGGGAAAAAAACAACTTGCAGGAGCGCATCATGATCTGAAGAAATGTCGTAGGAAGAATGCTCCTTGTGAGAAAAGTCGGTGCCGAGCTAGAACATCTGTGACAGGGATCCTCTGACAGCTACGCAGAGACACAGCTCGCCGAGTGGGAGGGCAGCGATGCCAGGGGAAACATTCACAGTAGCTTTATTAGTGCATCAGAAACACTTTAGTATTACATGGGGAAAAAAGCATTTGAGATTTGAGTCCACCTAAGAATGGATCCTCTAGTTTGTTACTTCCTATTGGCAATTGCAGCTACCTGTACATTAAAGCTACCTGGCAGCACACTTAATGGCTTAATTTGTCTGCATTTAACTAGGTAGCCTACTTTTGTTGCATGAAATAAAGCTATCCTTCACAGCCTTCTTCACTATTTCTTTACAGAACTGGGATGCTGGGATGCTATAATGTACCAACCACATTCTTGGTTAGACATCATGTAGTAGTCACAGGGAGAAACTCTATGAATTTATCTGATATTCTGTTATGTTTTACGGAAAACAGTCAAACCAAATCCTGTAAATATTTCCCACAGACAAGTACAGTGCTTGCTGCTATGAGCTGTCCCATATACAGAGATAATTATCTATGGTAGTAGGCACAAAATGAGGTAGTAGGATGGTTGTTTGTGAATAACCTCGAGCATATGAGTAATTCTGCACAGAGGCAGATCCATTCATTAAGAATCTTCAGGCTGCAGCCCCGAGTGTCGATGTCTGTTTGCAGACTCCTGCTCTTAGCCATTTGTAAGATATCACCCCTCCCCAAATCAAGGAGCAGGTATTTGCTACGTGTGTGCGCACAAGAGTGTCTGGTCTTGACTTCTGCTTGTATCAATGAGAAACTGAAAATGCAGTAGGGTTTACATAATCTTAATAACAAATTAGCTTTTTGAACATAGAGAATGGTCTAATATAGTTTTGCAGAAGAAAATCTCTTCTCTGCCCTTTTAGAAGATCTCTATACTAATAGGGAGAGCTTTAGAGACATAAATACTGCTTCAGGCTATAATTATCTCAGCTGTGTCCTATAACCTATATGATTTTTGTCTTTCATTTCAGTGTTGAAATACCATTGTTATGAAGGTCTTTTTCATAGCTTTGGAACCTGACTTTGTTGTTATTTCTTGTGATTTTTTTTTTTTTTTTTTAGCTCTACTTATTAGCTATAAAGTACCGAGTGTGACCCCCTAAGAACTCTCTTCCCCAGCAGTTGTATCCAATTCTTGTATTTTGGTTCTCATAGTTTGGTCTTTGAATTTCATGGCTTGTAGGACAGCTCTTATATGCCAGAATATGCTTCAGAGGCAAGTCCATTCCTGGAGTGTGTTTTCTTCATATTCCATAGTTGCCAGCTGGTAGCAGTGACATAATCACTGATCATTGATTTATCATAAACACTGATAAATTTTTCATGATCTTTTATTTGTTGAAAATCCATTATTTTCCTCTCTCCTCCTGGGTAAAATGCTGTCTTTTTTTTTAATGCTTTTTTTGAATGCTTTCTTAGACCTATTTGTAGAAAACAACTTATTACTTAGTTTCTCTTCCTCTGCCTTAGTTCTTGTGGTTTCCTGTTGAATTCTTACTTCTATTGTCTTTTAATAATAGTGAAAATGTAACTATAGACATTTGTGTTTAAAATCCCTATAATTTTAAGTAAGGAAAAAAAAATCTATATGATAGAAATATAACAGAATAAGACTACAAGTTCAAGTTTATCCATTCTTCTCATACTAGCTCATTAAAGATAACTACTCAGTCATGTTAGACATTTTATATTAAAGTCTGCCACAAGGAAATATTATATTTTCACTCATTTTAAAAGGTAGAAGTAGACAACAACTTCTCACAGGTGAAAATAATATGGGAAATGACTTAGTTCAGGAAAGGCTAAAGTGCACAGAAGATTGTAACATGCATATGGTTTGCTCCCCACGCACGTTCCCCCAAATTTTCTCATGTTCTGCATAAAACCTGAAATGCAACTAGGTGGTGCTCATGGCAGTAAGCACTGTATTTTCTGATCATGTATTTACAGAGATGACAGAAAGGAAAAGTAAATCAGAAATTAATATTTTTTAAAATGAGAATATTAAAAGATCATTTTAGGTAGATACTCACAAAAGTGAATTGCAACTTACGATGTAAACCTTTAAAGCTAGAGATAATACTGAAATCCAAAACCGAGTCTAAATAAAATCTGAAGTTAGTGGAATGTTAAAATTTTGAATAGACTTTGGGAAATGGAAACACTGGGTTGCCCTTGGCAGTAGCACCATTTAGGAGACCTTTAATAATTGTAACAAGTATTTTTTTCAACTGATTCTTTCCCCCAATGGTACATATTAATGGAAAGGCACCATTCACTGCAAACAGCCAAAGTACCAAATGCATCAGTGCATTCTGTTATATTGGTTATCCAACAGTGAGGAGTTAGCACTGCTCACTGTGCAGCGAGTTGCAGCCACACTGGTGCCACAGGTGCTCTGCTGCTCTGCAGTGGATGGACTGAGGAAGAAACACACGGGCCCGCTGTCTTTAAAGGAGAACTCTTAATCTAAGTCACTGCCACAGGAGGTCTATTTTTAGGCTTCACAACCTTCAAGATGTAACATTAGCTATGCTGGAATAATATTGCACTTGAAGCTCCACAGTGTAGTATGGCCTAAGCGATGTTCTAGCCCTTCTGAAATATAAATCGGGGATCTGATATTTTTAGGGGACTTCATTCAGTTATGTCCTGATATATTGCAAGTACTTTTCTCCACTGCTTGGCTAGATATGTGATACTTTCAGTGATATCACTAGAAGCTGAAAGCCTGAGTGAGTTGAGGTCTTGTGCGTAGCTCCAGGGCTTCAAAGAACTGAGAAGGGAGACAACAGAGCTATAAATTAACCCTGAATGACTCAGGACCTTGTTTCTTTACATAGCTCAGAGGAGACCCCTCCACTTTCAGCAGCAGTTTCCTCTTTTCTTGGTTTCCCCACATATAACTTCCAAGCAGATATCTGACTTGGACAAAATACAGGAAACATGGTGACTTCTATCCTTTCATACAAGTTCCTATTCTAGAGACTATTCCTAGTAAAATCAGGAGAAACTAGTCAATGGTTATCAGCTAAGATAAGAGCCACTTAAGTTAAGGAAAAGTTTGTTTTTAAAAGGGGGTGAAGTTATGTGCCAGGCATCACCATGGCTGCTCTGTTTGACATTTTTTCCCAACTGATATGTTTGTTCATTTACTGCAAAGCCGAAGGGACTTGTGTGTACTTAAAGGCAATTCCCTTCCTTGCCTTTGTACATCCCCTGTTAGGTCTCAAAGTGGTATGAGCACCGTGTCCACTACAGTTCCCAGCGCTGTGAGCAGTCGCTGCGATTAATACTGTATCACCACCAAGAGAGGGGAGGCCAATGACACAGTGTTAAAATTAAAAGTATTTTAATGTTTCCAGCTTGGTACTTACCAAGTCGTTGATGGCTTGTTCAGGATGAAATATGTCAGGCCTGAACACAGGTTAGGGAGTCCTAAAATACCTTATAACCCACATAAATCTCCAGTTGAGAGTCTACATAAGAACAAAATTGCCCTGGTATCAGGGAGTAGTGAACTTTTCAGTATTTATTTCAATCAGCCACAGTATAGTTCCCTTTCTATATGGGAAGCAATACCATGAGAAGCTTCAGTCATTATGTGAACAAATTGTATATAACTTTATGTGTGTTTTTCACGTTTGTTTAATATTCATAAGCTGCATCTGTAAATAGTTTAAGAATAAAATGCAGTTTGCCTGCTGTTGATACACAAAGAGCGAGTTCAGTTGCCAGCACTCCTTGTTGTGCTGTAGGTGGTCAGTGGACGCTTACGTTGACACAAGTAGCTGCCTGCATGAGCTTCCAGATGCCCATGGACACACGCAGGTGTGCCCCGGGGACACATTCCCATGTGTGTGAACCACAGGGCTTTCACATGCACCGAGAAGGACGGAGGAGGCCGGTCGGGAACCTGGCTAGCTGGGTGTCCTCCAGCGAGCCGGTCTGCCGGGCTGGTCCTGGTCTGTATCGGGCAGTGCAGGCGGGGCGAGCCGCAATCACGGCCCCGCTGCGGGGCATGCGTGCAGGCCTGGCGCAGCCTGACAGACCTTTCATTCTGCCCTATCTCTCTGCAACATCCTTGTCCTTATCGGACTAACCCTCTAGCAAGAACAGCGTATATATATACACATATATATTTTTTAAGAAATCAATTACATAGTTTTTCTCATAGTGAAGTCCATTACAGATGTTTTCTACAAGTCTGATCTCTACAGTCAGCGCTTCATTCTGTCTTACTCTCCTGCTCATTGTGATAGTGTCCTCAGAGGGATGTTTGAAAGAGATAACATAAGGAAGGAAACATCTCCCACCACGTGACGTTCTGTACTCTGCTTCACAGAAATGACAGCTCACCCTGGCTGAACTCCCGTCCATCAGATGGCCAAGTCCATCTTTGCATAAGAACCCAAGGCTAATCCCTGAGTGTCCTCATGAGGGCCCTCCTTGTGCCATTAATAGTGCTTGGTGCTCGACGAGTTTTTGAGCTGTGGGCATTTGTCATGCTGTAGTGGATGCCTTGTTTCACTACCAGAAGGAGCTCTGTTGTCAGTGATTCCTGTTTGAAGAACATTTTCTCATTCTGTATTTTCTCAGAATGACAATGTTTAGCATTTCTTTTTATCACACTAGTTTTTATTACAGGGAGCAGTAACTCATTCTGTCTCATGAAACAATCTCGTAGTTTAGCCATGTGGATTATTCCTTTGACAGGTTTATTGCATTGATGAATACATTAGTCTCCTGCTCTGTATAGAGAGAACATCCCATAGGAGGTAACTAATAACAGTAATTCCACAGTATTCCTTCAAAACTTCACACATGCAGATGCTGCCGCTGCCTAAAAATAATGGAAAGTGATTGACAGTATATATTTCAAAGCTATTTCTCTTGTGCAAGGGAAAGGTGACTGCCTGGTGAGTTGCTTTTTAATAGAAGAGCAAAGTGGTGTGCCTCAGTAAACAGCTATCCCAGATACAACAAAGTGCCCTTTTCATTTCTGTCTATTGCTAAATATGCTAAGAAAGCATAATGGAACCAAATACAGTTCACCTTCTTGGTCCAGGACATCCCACAGATGTTAATGGAACAGTTCAGGTGATCATTTGGCTTCCCAAATTAGCTCTGCCGATACTGCTGTTCACCTAATTCAGAGAAGGTTTTGAAATCATAACAGTGCAGTGTAATTGCTGAATATTGGTGGTGTAATTACTTCAGCAAGTGGTAGAAGCCTGAAAGCCCAGTGACCATATATAAAAGCAAGCCCCAAATTTCTCTCATTATAACACTGCATGTAGGTGTCAAATAGAAGGAAAGCTGAGTTTTCAAGCTGTCATTGCTTGGACTGTTACACTCCTATGAAGAACAGGTTACTGATGAAAATAAAAAAAAAAAAAAAAAAAGAGAAGAATCTATTGAAAAGGAGGAATTGTAGAGAAAAGGAATGTTTTCCACATTGACGAGTGCTGTGTTTGCTCTGCGCATGGTTAGCGGCAGTTGAGGAGCTCATGCCATGGGGGCTGCAGGCTCCTGGGTGGTGGGAGGCAGCATTCCAGTGCAAAACCACCTCAGGAGGGGCTCAGGAGGCTTCCTGCAACTGTGCTGGGTAGCAGGAGGGAGCCACCAGTGCATTTACAGCGTGGTTTTCCAGTTATGCTAGTTCCAAAAGGAGGGGAGCTAGTTCTGAGTTGCTCAGCTCTATATCGGAATTTCTTCATGCCTCCATCCAGGGGATGGGAAGTCTTCTGGAAGTCTCTGGAAGTCTTCTGTCTTTAAGGGAGGCTGAACTGACACGCAGGTGACATGGACAGGAATGGGGAGGTCCCCAGTATGAATGTTGCTCTGATTCTCAAGGCCTTGTTACTTTCCAAAAGCTCCTTACATTTATTCTGAAAAGAACTTGCTCTGGGAACACTGAGGCTCCAAGATTTCTGCTTTGCTTTTTAAGTTTAATTTTAAAGTTTTCTGCTTTGGAAAAGCTGAAAAGTATTAACAAAAAGTAATTGCTGCTTAAGGTTGACTTGCCCAAGAAGGGCTGTTGTGTAATTAAGCTTGCTGAATTTGTGTTCATTTGCACTAATCTAATTATTACTTTCTTTAAATGCTCTGCTGTGAGTCAAAATAAAATAGTGCTGGATTTGAGAACCACAGAATGTGAAAAGTAAGCAAAAACTGAAACAAGACTTTTGTGCCTCTTTTGAATTTTTTAAAAGTATTGCAAACTTTGTGTAGGAATAACACTGCAAATGGGTTTAGGAAGAATAACACTGCAAATGGGTTTAAGAAGACTGCATGGTTCTGCTTTTCAGCATGCTTTCCACTGGTTTATGGTGGCAGATTAACGTGTGCTACGCTCGTGCCTTCAGAGGTTCGGGGATGGTAAAGCCTCAGCCCTTGGACGTCTGCAGCAAACAGTCCATTAGGCAAAGGAACTGGAACTGTAACATTAAACTCTATGGCGTCTTTTTAAAATGAAACATGATATTGCATAGACTGTTTTGCATGCCTAAAGATACAGCAGCCAATTACTTCATTTTCAAAAGAAATCAATGCACATTTGCAGTAACCACTATGAAAAAAATAGTATTTGTAGTGCTGTGCTTGAAACAGCTACACTTCTTGGGCATACCGTACATGTAGAAATATAAAAGTACAATAAAATGTGCCTGTCTTATTGCTTTAAACAACCATTCCTCTTCACATTATGTATCTTGGCAATAGGTAGGGTGGGTCTTGGCCTGTTTGATGTTGGCTATGGTATCTGAAATTACAAAGACTAGAATATAACATATATTCACATTTTTCAAAGAGAAATGTTTGTTAGGAGATCTCTAATTCTAATATTATTTGCCAGAGGAGCATATCCAGGCAAATGCCAAATTTGTCAACCAAACCCAATTTTTGCATGTATAAGGCACAACAGTGCAAAATAGTGTGTTTTATATATCCTACATTTAATGTTCTGTTTCTTTTTTCTTAGTCAAATCCTCTTAGCCTCTTTGAGTCCCTTCCATTGCCAAGTGTCCATGGCTATTGTTGTACATGCTTGTCTGTGTTCGGAGTTATTCAAACCTGAACAGACAGGGAATCTTTCCTATCTGTGTCTGTTTTTCCTTTTCACACATGCACGTCCTGTGATCGTTGCGTGTCTACGGGATTTGCAGACTGGGAGGAAAGCATCTTTATTCCACGGAAACATTTTGTTTGTGGCACATACCCAGAGCGAGCTTACATGTCATGTTATCTGTTGATACTCTTCTGTCACTTTAATATATCTATATGTATGTGTATAGGGGAGAGAGACAGTGATCTTTGAGATATGTAACACTTCAAATTACATTTTAAAAGTATCTTTTTTTTTTTTTTTCCAAATATTTACACCTGGAACAAAATCTAAGCATGAATTTGACATGCTCAAACAAACCAAACAAAAAACATGCAGAGCCTTGTTCTACTAATTTAGATAAAGGATTCTTGTTAACATGACTGTTTCTCATTGGTATGTGCTCTGTGCTGCAGTAGGGAAGACACTGTCTGTTCCCTGAGCATTTTGCAGTATTAGGTCTTGATCCTGCACATCATAATGGTGATTGGTCTCAGCTTAAGTGCAAGGTTAAAAGTAGCAAGTGGAGTAGGGAAGCTCAGGGGAGCTTTTTCCTTTATAATTGAAAGTGTGGTTGGGCACTCAAGATGCCTCAGTTGCGCAGCACGCGTAATAACAGAGGGCAGATAGCATAAGTAAAAACCTCATTTCCAAACCAGATTGTTTTCAGAAATCCGTCTCTGTAGATGTTACCTCTCTCAGCATTTTTTTTTTTTAAGCTGCTCGTTCTTGAGGAGTGAAAGATGCAACAAACAAGGAATGTTAAATTCTTGTCTCTGCAGCGCCCAGCGCTGTGCCTAGCACTTTGCCTTAAGGAACCTATAGATAGCAGGTGCTCAGCTTTAGCCTGGAGCCAAAAGCTTTTGATTCAGTCCAGCTCATGGTACAATTTGCAGGATTAAGGCCTAAAGGGAAGAAGTGTCTCAAAGGAGGCGACAGAGTGAGTACAGGAGTAAGTGAAAGAGGACTTGTTCTTCAAGTGTCCTTTCATAGGTTGGCTCTATGGAGGCTCCTCACAATGGCTATTCTTGGCCTGATTGATTTATTTGGTGACAGAAAAGTTACATCCTCAGCTCTTCCCAACACTCTTGTTAACTTCTAATATTAGCATGCCTGTTAAATTGCTGACGAGGCACCCACCATAAAGGCACTTCCATGTGTATGTCTCTTGTTGATTTGGGCTCATTGCAGCAATGTCGCACTGAAGGAGGCCTGGAGTGGCATGGAGCATGCAGAGCAATGCCTCCCTCGGAGGACATGCGACGGGCGTTCCAGCTGGGAGCGAGGAAGCTGGCAGGGGGCTGTGGGTGACGCTAACGCGGGGTCTTTGCTTTGCAGTGCTGAAAGGGGGAGCGCTCGACGGGGTCTACAGGCTGGTGCAGTTTCACATTCACTGGGGATCCTGTGAGGGCCAGGGGTCCGAGCACAGTGTGGATGGTGTGAAGTACGAAGCAGAGGTAGGACGTGCTTTGCTGCCTTCACTCTTCTTTGTAGTATTCATGCTTTTTTTCCTTTAATCTTCCACTGTGGTTGCAGCTGCCCTAGAAATATTGATAGGGCGAGAGCCTGGCAGTGGGTATGGAGCAGTCACCATGTTAGACTGGTAAAATGGTACCTCAAGAGCTCCCTCTTCCATGAGCAGAGATTAGAAATGTAGGACTCCTTGTAACTTTTTCTCAACTACTTCATATCAAAGAAAGAAGCAGAAAAACCCACAGTAATTATGCCATTCTCCTGCTTTCTCAATGATTCTGGAAAATTAAGAAGAAACAGAATTGTGGCCCCTCTTTATATATACCCCATTTTGTTCTGACCTCAATTTTTGATATCACAGACTTTTTATATAAAAATATGATTATTTTACAGTAGATCCTTCCATCTTTTGATGACAAAGAAGCAGGCAGAAAGGCAGTTGGCCAAGTGATACCGTGCTGGTTCTTTGACTCACCTCTTTGAATACGTCTCTGCATATTCCTTGGACTCCTTAAGACTCTATTACAGTCCTAGTACAGAAATTGTATGACTTTTCCTCCCACCCTTCTGTTTTAGAAATCTACTGACAGAAATCTAGAAGTCTAGTGGTGACAGACTTTTCAACCCGTGCAGCAAATGCACGTATTGACCGAACATAGCTGTGATTTGCATTGATGCATAGAAGAAGTGACCCTGCAAATTCACCTGCTCTGCTGCTTTTCCATGAGATAAAGATATTATTCATCATATCCCAGAAACTTGCCATCACCTTATATCTGCTCATGGTGTTACAATGACCTACTCAATTTGACTTGAAAATACTTGTCATAGTGTCAATTGTTTTCATTTCAAAGAAGGTGGACTGGCAAGAGTAGATAAACTTTCAAGGGAGGAAAAAGTTCTGTTTTCATTTTAATTAGAAATAATTGGGAAACTAAAAAGAAAGGAACATCCTGGCTAACATGACCTGGAGATACATTTCTCTTTTCAAAGGCTTTTCAAGAAAAGCATTGTTTCTTAAGAACTCTTTAGACTGCAGGTGAGACCTGTAGAGGCAGATGTTAATGCCTGACATTATTTCCCTGACACTGGACAAACACATCTTTTAGTATTGACAAGAACTCCGGAATACCTAGCATTAAAATACTATAGCAAAGTCTAGCAGGCCATGTGCAGGGATGTTCATACTGAAGATAACAAGAGTTTCTCCAGACTAAAAGGAGGAGGATATAGCCCACAGTTTGCATTCATAACCCATTTTGAAATAAGAGTAAGAAGTAAAATATAGTGCCTGACAGAAACCTTTTTGCATAAATGAAACCTGGAAGTAGATGAATGATTCAACAAATTCTTAACTATACACAAAACTTCTTAAATCCCCCTGGTAAAACACCATCTGCTGTTAATGTTTAATAAATGACTCTCTTGCATCCTCGTTTGTAAAATATTGTGGATGGAATACAATTTTCATAATGCTTCTTATTTCCTTGCTCCTAGCTCCACATTGTTCACTGGAACACAAAATATGGTAGTTTTGCTGAAGCTGTGAAGCATCCCGATGGCTTGGCTGTGGTAGGCATTTTCATGAAGGTGAGTTAAATCCTTCTTTGCGTTATTTGGATTAGTCCAGTATGATCGCTTTGTTGCTGGGGGACCTTAGAGCCTAAAATATAGAGTAAGTCAGTTTTATGCTATACTGTATAAATCTGAGCAAACTGGGTGATTTTCCAAATTCTTAACTTTCTCCCCATACAACAATTGTATGTTTTCATACTGCTGGTGGTGTCTAACTGTCTTCCATCCATGTGGCTACCCAGTACATTTGCTTCCACCGTCATAGTGGTACTGCACAGCTCTTCCAGTAAAAGTTGATGTGCATGACTACCCCGTTCTCTATGTATGGATATGCAGGTAGGACAGGCCTGAACAACCTCCTTCTCTCTCCTGGCATTGTTAAATGCCCAAATTATTTTGTCTTGGTTGAATTATCTTGGCGTGTAGCTGAAGAAGGTGACTGTGCCCCAGCACTGTGCGCTCTCTTCTAGCCTCACTGTGCTTTGCCAGGAGGGTGACTTCTACGAAAAAAGAACAGCTTAAGTCCAAAAATAAATCCAATACTGTAAATTAAAATAACTTGGTTCTGACCACTGTCCTTGGCTGACCCTCTGTGCTGTCAGCTGGCATGTTTTTAAAGGGCCAGTTTCAGTCCCTTTGCCATAGTGCTCCTGTTAGGTAAGGAATGGGTCCTGTGAAAATGTACCGTAAAATGTTTCCTCAAAAAATGTGACATATTGTGAGAGTGCGAGATGACTTTCTTTTTGTGTGGTTTATATTACAGGTAGGAAATGCCAAACCTGAAATACAGAAGGTTGTTGATGCTCTGAGCTCCATTCAGACTAAGGTAATGAATGTTTAGTCTGCCCCCAATTACACTCATGTTGCATCTTCTCCAGGAAGTGAATCCTTTATTCCTCCTCAGTGTGTTACATCTGTTTGGTTTTATGAGAGCAAAGCCAACCTTGCTGCTGCCAGCGCTGATGCTGTTGCACTCTGAAATGCAGAACTGATTCAGATGAAGTTATGGTAGAGGGCAGGAAATACCCTAAAACTGTGACCATTTTGTGTCTCTTTGACTGCATTTATCTGTCTTTCAACTGCATTTAAGCCTATAGAGAGGATGATCTGAACTACTCTTCCATGCACCCTTTTTAGTCAGGGGCAAGAAAGAGGCAAAGTGCTCCTATGAGATAAATTTCCTTCTAGAAATGTATCTCTTTTGGCTCTTCTACTGGGAGAGTCTATGTGAGAAGTTTGAACAGGAAATTAAACCTTTGGGAGGAAGAAAAAAAGCCTCTCTGTAAAACACTTCTCCTGATCTCATAAGAGACGACCACTACAAGCCAAGTGTGTGTATGCCAAGCTAGAACCTTATCTCCTTTCCTTATTGCAGGGGAAACACGCTTCCTTCACAAACTTTGACCCTACTGGGCTGCTTCCTGCCTCCAGAGACTACTGGGCATACCCCGGCTCTCTGACCACTCCTCCTCTGCACGAGTGCGTGGTCTGGCACGTCCTGAAGGAACCCATCACCATCAGCGCGGAGCAGGTAGGTCTCCTATAGAAGGTGCCGGGAGATTTGTGTTGGCATCACACTGGTTGCCTTGGCTTGGCACTCAGGGTCGTCTTTCCCTGAAAGGGCAACTTGTGCTACTGCAGAGCTACATGGGGTGTTAGCTATGTGCCGCATGTCCAAAATACGTATCTGAAGTGGTTATCTGCTTTTGGCAAGACAAGAGTTTTCTGTTACATGTAAGGCTGCCCTCTGTTTGGACTGTTCTCCAGGGGAAAAAAATGAGGATTTAAAAAATAAATAGTCAGGGTTTCTAGCTACACAGCTCCTTGCTATGATATATGAAAAAACCCTTTGTGCGGCAAATGTATGGTAAGTCTAAATGCATTTTAAGCATCAGAAAGTTTGCTGTGCACACACAGATCACCTATCTGGATATACCTAGGAAAATATGGGGCTTACCAAGCATCTGAAGAACATTTATTCGTCGTCTGAAGTGCACACACTGTACATCTGTAGATGTTTGGTAGATGTGCCAGATCTTCCAGCATTTCCAGGACAATACAGCCCAGAAGCACAGACTGGGGAATCCCACAGTATTCTGGCAATTCTAACAAAGCTGTGTTGTTGGAAAGGAGAAACCTTGCAGATTCCAGAATTCTGTCTACTGTATAAAAACCCTCTTCTTTCTTTGTGCAGATTGTAAAGAATAGGAACTTCCTAGTACGACAGAATTCTAGCAGATTAAATCACTTCCAGGCCTAGTTCTGTGCCCATCCATTAAGGAAATAATATAGAAACAAGATTCCAGCCTTGGGTCTGTCTATGTGCTTTGAAGACATAAGTAGAATATAAAGCTTATAAACTCACCCTAAAGGTGTTTACTTTAACTTTCAAACTCTTAAATCTCTTTTTGTCTATGGCAATAGAATTAACACTATTCTAGGGAACTTATTCAGCTGATATGAAAAATTGCAACTGATCTGTTCTGAGGCATAATGTAGAATAATAAATAAAGAGAATGAACTACTGAAAATGACATACTTTATAGCAATGATTGCTATTAAAAATCAGCAACTTCTAAGGGAGCCTTTAGAATTGATACCATTTACTTATTTTATACTATTGGTGGTGTTATTGGTGACGCAAGGTGTACAAGTGCAGTTTTATGATAGGGCAGAAGCATGTTCACCACAGTAGAATTGTTTGATCCTACCACACCTCCTTTCACCACCCATGGACACTAGTTGTTTCTCTCATGTGCACCCCTCCATATGACAGTGGACATTTCAAAACAATGTGTGGGGCAGCTTGACTGCTCATTCCCAAACTGATCAAAACAAGAAGCCATAAAGTGGAGTATTACCACTGGATTTAAGCTGAACTGGGTTTTGAAAGACACATAAAAGCTGGATATTGCAGCAGGGTGCAGCGAGCCCATTATCATGGGAAGAGGTCGAGCTCTGAACTTTGCTGCAGTTGTTTCACGCAGGTGAGACCTCTCCTGGGCTGTCCAGTGGCCGGCCCCATGGGATAATGCAGCCCATCTTGCACCTCACTCTCAGGAGCCTGTATCCCTCACACATATTTCCGTTGGCTGTGTGAAATACCACTCGGAGCAGGTTTATTATTTTGTCATAGTCATTTTTTTTAATTAGCTTCCTATCTTAGACATCATGATGATTTTATTACGTTGGACTCTGTAAATGGCAATTTTACTTCAGGAACAAGCACTAGAACCTTATGGAAAACGTCCTATAGACAAAGAGTTTCCTCTCTCACTCTATTGGAAAATCAAGATCTCTTGAACGAATTAGCTGGGTTTACTTTGTACCCAAGGATCATGCCAATTTTATTTTAAAATATTAAGTGCCCAAAAAAGTCTAACCTTCATAATATGGAGCCAAAACAGTACGTGTGTTGTGGATGGTGCATCCCATGGCTGGCGATGCCATCTCCAGTCCATTGGCTCTGGTGAAGCTTTAAGTCGAACCCCTGGCTCTGGCCCCAAGTGAATTATTTAAACTAGCCTTATGGGAACAGGAGGATGCAGTTGAGGACGTTTGTGCTTTCTTCCCAGATGTGCAAGATCCGTGGCCTTTGCTTCAATGCTGAGAATGAGCCCGTGTGCCACATGGTGGACAACTGGCGCCCGTGCCAGCCTCTGAAGAGCAGAGAGGTTCGAGCCTCGTTCCAGTAACTCCAGAGCGGAGCGTGCTAGAAAGCGAGCGTGTGTTTGTGAGGAGCCCTCTTGCTAAGCACAATTCAAACCTTTGCCACGTGTGCCCTGGCAACATCTCGTCTCTAGATCCATTCTTTTCTTCTCTGCATCTGAAGTGCCGGCTAAGGAATTGGGAAAGGACCTCGGCCTAACAGGAAAGGGGTCCTTGGTGCAGGGCTGGGGGAGCTGTGGGGGACGGGCAGCCTGGGTGTGTTTTGGTGATTTTTGCTGCGATTGACACTGGTCTAACAGAATGTTGGCTCTTTGGGACAGGATATGGTGATTGCAAAATAAGCCATTTTAAGAAACCTCATCCATATATGTAGTATACACAACTAACTTGGTAACTTGAAGCTTTGACAAAAGCACAGGAATACAGTATATAGCTATGACGTAGGAAAAAAAGGTGTTTTGAGAAAAAAAGCAGTGAATTTTGAGAATTAGGCTTCTTAGATTTTAAGAAACTGACATGTAAATATTTTTAAGATTGTTTTACATTTTTACCCATGCTATCAACAACCTCAAATATGTCTTAATGGTAGTGTGTTGGATTTTTTAATTAAAAAAGTCCTAAATTAAATACTATCTTTGCAAATTGTTATTACCGTAGAAATAATACGAAGTATCTTTTCATTGAAATAATATATGCTCTAATTTAAAAAGGAAAATAATATTGTATTTTAGATAAATTCTCTAATAAAACTATACTTATACTTTTGCTTCCAGCCTGTTACTTTAATTCAGGATAGACGTTGTTGCCTCAGTCATACCCTTGTGTATTAACCATAATTAGTAAACATGCAGTGTATAGAGGAGGATGTTGAAGAAGAATGCAAATTCATCCCTCAAATTAGGGACTTTTCTGCAAGTATCTCTCTGATGGACAAGAGAAAGAAATAATGGTTTTGAGCAACCACTACAAGTTACTGTCACAGTTGAGTGCGTGATGAAAAATCTATTCACAAGAGTGTTGAGCAAAATCACACTGAAGAACGAGCTTCTTTGGAGTGATTGCTTGAGCACTGCCCTTTTGTGAGAGCCCAGAAGCAAAGTGCACTGTGTTTATGCAGAACAGTTATCCAGATCATTTCTGCAAGATCAAATCTGAAAAGCTTATCCAAAGCTTTTTTTTTTTTTTTTTGTTACAATAAGGCATCCCTATGAATGATTTTAATAGAGAAGCTGCTTCCAATAACTTTCACTGCTGGATGTCTATTACCTATTTTCTTAGGCTTTCCATAATGCATAATCAGTCAGTATCTGAATGTATATGTGATCTAAATACACAAGATCCAAGCAAACCCGTAAGGAGCTGCCCTCCTTCCCCCGCTCCTGGCCATCATGAGAAAAATCATCTCTCTTCTGATTAGATTCTGATGTGAGGTTAAGGTTTTGGTGCTGAATTTTAGGGCATTTAATTGGTGACACATGACTGTTATCCTGCCACATCAAAGTTCACTTTGTAGTTTGTAAGAGATCAGCTGGGCAGCTCTTGGGATCTTGAAATGTGTGAGGTGGGAGTGAAGCACTTTTAGCATGAGGGTAGCCTTTGTATCCAAAAATCTCTGGGAAATTCTGACAGATCTGCCTCTTTGAAAAACTTTTCACTGGTTTAATGGAAGAAAAAAAAAAAACTAACCAAACAAAAAAATTTACTTTCACCAAAGGCAATTTGTTTAGCTCATCTCTGGAGCTGCCTATCTCTTTCCAAAAGAACTATTGTGGTTAATTTATGTTCTTGATGTTGTATAGCTTGTTGTATACCTTTCTGTCTCTCCCGTGTCATCCAGAGGCCTGAGCTGTGCACTTAGATCCCATGAGCACCTCTAGGAATGGGAACCATAGAGCCAATACAGTGTGGCTCAAGCTGCTGACTCAAGCCAAGAGCTTGAGGACAAGCACAAGCCTTAAGCCTTGTGCCTAAGGACTTGTATCCTGCTTATTTCAGCAGGTAGCATCGTTTTGTTGCAGGGAGGGCTTGTTTCCAGTTACAGGCACTAGGCTTGTTCCTGGAATTGCACATATATGTCTGCGTTACTTCCACAGGCTGCAACACTCTTCTCTTCTTAAAGACTAGAGGTCTGCAAGTTAGGGCAATATTAAAAAATGTTAGAACACCAGATTTTCAAATTCCTCCCCTGTCCTGATTAGTGGCTAACCAGGCTTGCTGAGAAATGCTGTTTTCTGTGATATCTCTACTGCTCACATAGTATCAACTACTGTGTGATAGAGAATGGGAACTTCTGCCCTGGCTCAGTTAAAAACCTGGGAATGTCTGTGAAGTTCTAACCACTTCTGCAGTTAAAAGTTTCATACTTAATACCCAAATACTAATGGAAGCTGTGGCCTGAACCATGCCCGGGTCACCGCTGAAATCCTGGTATCAAGGCTTGGGTGCCTTGTAAATGTTACACCAAGCACTATCTGTCTCTAACCTAGGTGTTAACATGAAAATTGGAAATCCATGTCTCCATGCAATGACTAGTTCAGTCTTTCATGTTACATATTCTTTGCAGCATGGGCTGTTATTCCAGTCTCCTCAAAATGCTCTTCTAGTTCATCAGGCAAAGCCCTAACAGCAGTAGCACCAGTTCTATTTATGAACACTCCTGGTGTGGTCCTTTCATAAACGGACTCCAAAGCAGCTGCCCCGAGGAGGTGATGAGAAACAGGAGAGACCATAACTCAGGTGCAGAGACGCAAGGACAGCTGTGGAATGTGCCCTTGGGACAAGTCCGCCCGGTTACTGACTGACGCCAGTAAGGGTGAGGTAGCAGGGAACAGCTCTTGCACCTCTGCTGCTTACACGGGTGAGGATGTAGCTTCTCTGGATATAGGTGGAGGTTCACACAGAACAAGGGCACTGTAGCTGTTAATCATTTTTGACATTTTTTTCCCATAGTGTGTGTGGGAAAGTAATCATTCCTCTACTAAAAGAAGGGGCAGCTCAGTTTCTGTAGCCATCCATCATCACAGCAGGCTGTATCTATCAAGCCTTTTCTTTCCATTATATCAAAAGTCATCTCACCAGGGCAGGAATCTTGAGTATGGTTTCTGAAAGAAACTGGCAGTGAGAGGTGGATGTAGCTTGCACAGAAACAGCCAAGTGGTTTCGAAAATCCAGCTCCATGTTTTTCTACTTGCTCTGACAGGCTCCCATCACGCTTCAAGGTTGCTCCATAAATGATAAGTAACGGCAAGCAATGACAACCAACATCAGCCATGTATTTATCATCTTGTTTGCATGAGCCTGTTTACGTGGACTATTGCCAATAGCATATGTTTGCTGAGTATAAGGTACTTTTATACTCAGCCTGACAACGTGCAGCCTGGTGTTTATGTAATATACATGGTGTATACATGAAGAACCTGCTGAATTTCTCACCTATGTGTTCTAGCAGGGAACTTTGCTATTTCTTTTTTTCCCTTCTTTTCAAACAAAGAAAATTTGAGATCTCCCCTTCCCTGCAAATCACCTCAAAACCCCTTTACAACATAAAGTGATATATGGGCTGTTCACAAACTCACATTTTGCGTCTAGACTCTAGCAC
Organism: Eudromia elegans; assembly: GCA_003342815.1. Classification (NCBI taxonomy): domain Eukaryota; kingdom Metazoa; phylum Chordata; class Aves; order Tinamiformes; family Tinamidae; genus Eudromia; species Eudromia elegans. The sequence goes on from PTEX01000206.1 coordinate 508,564, forward strand.
AATGCACATCCTTTTCAAGGAAGATTTATTTGCTAAGACCAACTCAGAGATGAAAACAATTTTCTTGGCATTTGTGTAACTTCCTGAATGACAGGTTTTATCAAGATGAAGCTGTATATAACCATCCAACTCTTCTTCCTGACCTCTATTCTCCTTCATTATTTGCATGTATGAAGAGGTTATAATTATGTTTTGCAATTCTTTCATAGCAGACCCATTGTAGTACCACAGTTTCACCTACTTCACCTGAAGAATTGTTTTTAAATTCCTGATGAAAAAACACCTGGATCATGAACCAGAACCTGGCTCTTCATGCACTGTAGGCAATTGCATTATTGCCAAATAGGCATCTCTGATTAAAAGGCAATTTATTTAGAAGAAAAAGAAAGAAGGCTGGTGTGTTAATGCAAAGTCATACTAAGATACTAGGCTACCACATTGATACAGGAGAGAAGCTTGTTCACTTGCAAACTGTTTATTTTGCACAGTTTGTGATCTTGTCTCTCACTTGCCTGCCAGCTCCATGTGTTAAAACATTTCATGATTTCTCTGCTGCTGTTTCTGAGGATTGGATGTGTCCTAGATTGACATGGGCGAGTAGGCTGTGATTAGAGATGCTCCCAGGCGATTAAATAGTAGTGCCCTACATGCAGTCAGCAATGTTTATAGAAGCCAGGACAGTATGTAGAAGATTATCACTCACTAGATGACGGGTTTAGGATTTTCTGACCCTTCAAAGAGAAAGCCTGGTGAGCAGCAGCTGTTTCAGATCTAATGTAGAAGCAAGCACCGATAAAAGCACAAGCAATGGGTTTACTGAGACATTCCCATAGACATTCTAGCACGAGCCACGTTATCTTTCAAATCACGGTGTCACACACAGTCACATAGCACCTGATGATAGCTGCTTACTGTGTGTATCTGATGTATTTTTAGACAATTTGGCAACCATACACTTCAATCCCGTCCCTCTTCCTCTTTCAGTGTGACAGGGATGGGTCAAAGGGCCGCTCTGCTGCCTCGACTCCACGGATGGTTCCCACAGGCTGTGAAGCTCCCCAGCCACCAGCTCCATAAAAGTGTGAGGCAAAGATGCATTTTCGAGCCATTGTGACACTGTTTCAAGCAGTGATTGCAGGGCTGAGGCTTTGCAGAAGTCCCTATCTGATTTTGGACTAACAGATGTATTTATTTTTTCTCCAGAATGTGAACTAAAGCCAGTTAGGGCATGTCTGTATCCCAGAGCAGATTACAACTCAGTATTGCCCAAGCTGACATGTCCAACAAACACAGAGCTTTTTTGGACAGCCACTTCAGAGCCCAAAGCAGCACAGCTATGTTAGCTGAGTGGATAGACCCAGGTTCTCAGCAGGCCTCAATGCCAACATGGTGTAACTGTGTCACTTCTAATCCTAGAAGAGAGTTTTGTTCAGCTAAGCTATTATTGCACTGCTTCATATTACACAATGCCTAGATATCCTTAGGACATTTTGAAAAAGGCAATATCTAAGCACTATTTTTGTAATGTTGCATTATGTGAGGCTTTGTATATGTGTATGGCAAGAGGCAACCGTTGTTCTTTTAGGCTCACACTGAAAAAGAGAAAAAATACAAGCACCTAGAGCAGACAGAAGGATATTGAATACATATTTTTCTTAAGGGGTGAGTTTTAATGAGTCTCCTAATATAATTCAGGATTCAAAGATATGGAAAAATTGCTGTCTCCTGAGACAGCAGCCTCCTTCTAGCAGTGAAGCCCAGCCCACCACAAGGAAGGAGATCTTGAGGGACTTGGTGCTAAGAGGTCCCATGGATCAGGGTATGACGCAGATAGAAGCCTTTCTCTGCCTGCAGTGCTCCCACAGAATAGTTTCACAGACAGTGCTCTGGGACACAGGACAGGATGTCGAGGCTGATGGTTTCACAATGGGCAGAGCTAGACTCGATTTTCTGGACACTGCTCTCCTCCCTAGCCCATAACCAGCTAAAAGTCAGGTCCAAAGGACCTGCTCACTCCAGAAAACAGAGCACCAGCAATCTTCTACCACCTCCTCAGCAGCGTGAGAGGACTTCAGCTGCACAGTTCATCAGTGTAAGTCCAACTTCTAGCCCTTGCATACCCCAGGCCTGGCCTACCCTAAGAAGGATGCTTAGCTGATCATGTCCTACATACACAAAGACAAATACAGACCTAGGCATTCATGGGGCCTTCAGTCTCACAGTTCTCCTCAGCCTGCCTCCTCCATTGCACCTGGAGGAGCCCAGGACCATGGAAGTGGACTGCCCTTTCCCAAACAAAAGCGGAAGAATAGCCAGGAACCCTTTTTAGGCCAAACTGTGTGTCTGCCGATTATTTTCTGTAGCTAATCCAAGCTCAGGGAATAACTTCTTCACCCTTCTGCTAACTGCTTTTTGGACAAGCTGCTGTGGGCTTGATACCAGAGGAACATGAGACTATTTAATGGGACAATATACCTTGTGATGCTATGATATTTTTATTTGCAGTTTTGATGTTACATTTCTTCACACTTCATTAATTGTGTTTTTTCAAAGAGAGTCTATAAATACTCTGACTGATTACATTATGCTCACATGGCAGTGTTAAAAAATATATTCCCTGAGTCAAATTCAGAACTGAAAGGCCTCTAAATATACTAAAAGTGTCTTTTGGTTGGGTTTAGGGCCGTTAGCAACCATAACCGGAGAAGGAAGATGGAAATAATAAAGCAAGAGTGACATTTTTCAGACAAAAGAGAAAAATGAGGCTTGAGTGAACAACTGTAAATAACATCTCCCTCAGAATGCGTCTCCTGGGGGAGACTTGAAAGGACAGCGTTTTGCAGATCAGCTTGAAAGAAGGTGATAAACATGATTTCCTCCTACTCTCTCTAGCAGTGCATCAGAATGTCTTAAATACTTTTTTACTAGTAATGGAAATCACAGTCAAATGACATTTTTAAACTGATGTTCTTTAAATGATTTTAGAGACACAAACACTCAGTGAATGATAAAACCTACAGTAATCCCAGAATGAATAAACTGCCCCTGCTGTGACGTCTTAAATATCATCTTCTGCTCTCCGCATTCCTCTGCATTCCCTGCCTCTGGAGAATAACTCCTCACTTTGCCAAGGATATGGGGGTAGGCATATACAAAATTAGGGCCTAATCATGAAAACTCTGATGTATGTGAGTAATCAACATGAGTAATCCCATCCTTTAATTGAAATTCAGCTGGCTTCCACACTCCAGCACGGGAAGGCCATTCTCCCTCTGTGAGGAGAGTTAGGGGAGCGGCCACTTGACAGGTCACCTTTCCTCTTCCTTTGAATTTCAGTTTAGGGACTTATCCTGAGGAATAGATTGAATGGGAATAGGATGGAGGAATTTTGTATGGAAATAATGAGGAAATGTTAGAGGAAATGTTCTTTGTTGCTTGTTTTACTTGTTCTTCCTACTTTGTAGAGGGTCCCTAAAGATCAGAATATGCAACTACATGGCGCTACTGCCATAACCAAAGCAGATACACAGAGAGCCGTATTCAGGCCTTGTATGAAGTGCCAGTTTTAAGTTCACAACCACTGCAAGTGCCTGCGGGACAAGAAAATGAAAAATGGCACAGACTCCTGCTTTTCAAGTCTGCGAACTTGCCCCAGAGAGTCAACAGAGAGGTTGCCAAGGAAGTGATGTGTGCCGGGGTCTCCATAAGAGCAGAGCCTCGACACAAAATCCTGACTTTCCAAGTACCTCCAGGCTCATGGCACAACTGTCAGCGGGGTAAAGGGCTCTTGCCTCAGTCTCCTTCTGTCCCTGCAGACACTGCTGCTCTCTGAGAGGGAGAAAGAGGAGTGAGAGGGTCCGTGCCTGGGAGGATGCCAGCCGTGCTGGGTGCCGCAGACGAGCCAGCCTAGACCTGTTGAGTGAAGCTCTTTTTCCATTTAGTATATAAACCTTGAAAAATCCCCAGGTAAACCCAAATGGCAGATCATTCACACTTGAAAATCCACTCCCGGCTCTCAGAGGATTTCCTAAGCACTGAGCAGCTCTCTAGGTTAAAGAAAGTGATGTGACTATGAAAGAGATATTTGTTTTTCAAAAAGAAAAATAACAAACAGGAAAAAAAAGATTTTCATAGTGAGGAATAATTAGTGTAATAATGACCTAGTTTGTCACACAACAGCTGGTGTCACAACACATACCATATTTGATAAAGTTATATGATAATAAAATAACATATTAATAATGTTTTATTGGACCCTGGGTCTTATATCTATCTCCTGCAATATATCTGGCTAGGTGACAAATGTCAACCCCATTTCATGAGAAGGAGAAGCCTTTTATCCTTCAGCATATTATGCTTTCAGCACTATAGACCTTTAGAAAAGTGTTTATTTTTTTGTGATTCTGAGACCAATATACCAAATACTACCCAAAATAAATAATCCATATCAAGTGAGAAAAATATTTTCTTTTCAGTCAGTAGTTGCTTAATCTTTCTTTCTTCGATTCTTTGTGCTTTGATCAAAATGATACCCTCCAAGGCTTTCATTGCTAATAACCGAAATCCCACAAAATGGAAGTGGAAAGGGAAAAATGGAAAGAAATGGAAAGAAAAAAACCCATACAACTGGATCGTATGTTAGATTGTTCCAACAGAAAGTAAGTACTTTCAAAAAAATATTTTCAAAAGCCATACCCTTGCCTGTAGTTCCTTAGAGAAACCAGTTATTTCCCCTAGGGTTCAAAAAAGCTTTATTAAAAGGTTCCTTAAGAACTCAGATGGAGCTAATTGCCTGAGGGGGATATGGTGCCAAGGAAAGCGCAGGCCTGTCGTAGACAGCCACCACTCACTCCAGTCTGGTATTCCCAGTGTTTGGAGACCTAATGACACCAGATTCCCAGGAAATTCACCGACTGCACACTTGATCATGTAAGACAGTCAGTCTAATCTGTATTTAATGAATACTGCAGAAAGAATACTAAGAGCTTAACTGAAGGGAACAGGATATGAACAGAAATAGGTATGTCCTCTATGCACATCTTGTGACTAAGCTAATTACGTCAGTCTGAAAAAGTCACCACACTTCCATCCAGTTTCAAAATCTGGTATCTTCTTGTTCTCTCAGCTGAGAAAACGAAGCATACGGTCAGACTTGGATATCTTGAGGGTCTTTTCCAACCATAATGATTCTATGGTTATGTAAGCAGAGGCTACAGAATAATTTAGGAAAGAAACAGAATTGGCTAAAGCTGATATTTCTACAGTGCAGTGCAGGCAGACAGACATTCACGGCCCTGTGAAGCCCTGGTGATATCAGTAGATCCTGACAGTGACATCTGTGAATCAGCAACCAGTCATGTGATGTTTGCACCCTTTCTAATTCCAATAACATTTTCTCCTAGTATTGGAAAAATAATTTCTCAAAGAGATGGTTGTCTTAGCTAGTTTTAAAACCTCTCTAGCACCTTTCTTCTAATTCAGGAAGGAAAATGCTTACTTACTTATTTAGTGCTGACTATATGTCAAGGCACCAGTAGGGCAGAAGAGTGTTCAAGAGACAGGTGATTGTTGTTCACAGTTCTCAGCTTCTCTCTCAATACCTTGGGTTTTCATCCCTCTGCCATTGAAATTTATGTGCAAAATTCATACAACAGATACCACTGCCGCTGTCCTCCTTGCACCTTTCTTTTGATATCATACAACAACCCTCATTTTCCCACTCCCACAGCCTCCTACCACTCACCTCCATCTCCGTTAGTATCCCAGTTCTAGATGCACTCAATATAGATCCCATCTCTGCAACCCAGTGTTCATGTTTCCTATCTCAAAAAAATAGAACGTGGGATCAGGTGGGACACAGTGGAGCAGCTGTCACACTGTGTACGACGGCACAAGAGCTTCTGCCAAAGCAATGTAGAAACAACCTACAGTAGAGTAGCTGGTGGAGGATGACTTACTCCTGTGTCATAGCTATGATTTCCCTGTATTTCCTGGTCTGTTCTGCTGCATTTTTCTGTTTTCCTGTCTAAATGAGTTTCTTTAGTGCTGTAGGCAGTCATACAGATGAAATAAAAGTATTTGGAATAGACGTTTATATTTTACGAAGGAGGAAATTAAAGCAAATACAGAAATAAAAGTGACCCAAAGTCACATGCTGCGTAGTCAAAAACAAACCCCTAGCCTTATACATTAACTACAAGGCTATTCTTGCTTCCCAGTGCTCAGAAATGAGTTACTGATTGCAAGAATAATCAAGACATGCCTGAGAGAACAAGAAATGCCTGGAAGAATGAGCAAGAGCTCTCGGACTTTCAAAGCAGCCCCGGGAATGTGGGCTAGCGCCAGACAGGAGCACAGCTCACGCAGCCTCCTCTTGAGCAGCCGGCGTCGCAGCACAGAGCTGCTCTCCCGCACGCTGCTCTAGATACCTCCAGGCCTGTGAAGACTGTGACTCAAGACTTCTGTACGCTCCTAAGGGTGAAAATATCCTCAACAGCATCAGCCATTGCGAGACATATGCAAGTGAAACCTGATGTAACAAGCCCAGTCTGGATATGAGGAGCTGACTGTGCTCTATTTCTGCTATAAACCCTCATTTTGAAGGGAATGAAATTCAACAGTAATTAATCACTCCAGCATGAGGCAAGAGCGCATTCTCCTTTTTCTTTTAGCAAATCTGAAATATGACACATTTTTTGTGTGAAACACTGGATACATTATTCCAGGTCCTCAAGATTATTTCATTTTCCGTATTAATAAAAGTAGATTTAACAGCAAAACCTGGCACAGAGTGGGGGTTTTTAGCGATGGAATATCAGTAAGTAAAGAATCATGTGTCTATATTAGCAACTTTATATGAAATATAAATCCCTCTGAAAATAATGGAACAAAGAGTTAACTACAGGTGTTTCTGTCTGCAGTATCAGGGCCTATGCCTACATTTTAAAGAGGATATCTTTCAGAGAGAGATCTGTGAGTATAACTATTCTCTGACTTGACTTAACCTTTTCCCTGACCACCTGGATCCAGAGATACCATGTTGGATAAAAGGACTTTCTTCTGGTTAATAGATAAATGAGGAGTCCAAGTTATTATCAGGAATATCCTCATGTATTGAGTCGCAATCTTAACTTTTATCATGAGCCCCAAAACCTCTGTCTGCTTCTATTCCCATGTCTTTATCAAAGCTTCTTTATTTAGTCCTTCTCCCTGCTATGAGCTGCGGGGAGAGGGGATTGTGAACAAATCCTAGGCCTTTTCCAAGGAATGTGAGCCGCAGAAGAAAATTCTACCAGAATTACCTCACAGAGGCCTATTTGTAGTACTCCTGAATGAGCACTTTAAACCATGGTCAGGGAAAAATACACATTTCACCTGTCATCACATGCTAGCACCTTTGTGTCTGCTCTAGTTTCTGTTGGTCTTCTACCAACCCTGTTGGCATTTCTGGTGATATTTTTTAAGTGTTTCTTTTTCCATGCATGCACACTGCTCTTCTGTCAGTCCCACATTCAGCCCACCTAGTTAAAGCTTTCTAGAGTGAATCCTATACATATAGCATAAAAAAAATATATATACTGCTGCAACTGCAAACCTCTTTCTCAAGGGACTGATGAAAGAATATAGTATGCTATAAAGCAAAAATAAAAATCAGAAATCTTTAAGTGCATCTGTTGTGCAGTAAAAGCTTTTAAATTTTGAACATCAAGCAACAAGAAACCGACCAAAGGAAAAGAAATGGCAAGAACTGCATTACTTTCTCTATAGAGCTAACAGGAATATATCTATGCTGAAGTTATTCTTTTTGGCCATGAAGATACAACATTATCAGAGCTCTGAAAAAGCTCTAGAGAACTTTCAACATCACATCAGTATTGGACAGCCCTGATCCTAGAAGTCAAGAAACAAACTACAAAGGACCTTATCATACTACCTGTTTTTAAGAGTTCCTATTTACTTCAATGGAAAATCTATTTTAAAAACAGATAGTATTATGTCACCCTATGTGTTGAGCTGATAACAAAATAGGTAATCTATCATTAAAAAAACCCTACTTTGTCCATATCACTTGCCCTTGTCATTTAAATAAGGCTGGGGCTGTAGTAGCTGCTGTACTGGTACTTAGCAATGAGCAATACAGCATTGTAGGCCTTATTGAAAATTAGCAATTTAAATGCAATCTAGGTTGGCTATCAACATTTTTTTTCCCCCTCTACAGTTCTTCAGGCTCTTCTTCATCAGGCAGAATAATTTCCATAATCCTTTTTGACATTATTTCACATCTATGATGACAATTCCAGCGGTGGAACGAGGACTGAGATTCTCCTTCAAAAACCCTTAAAGTAAGTAGACCTGTGTCCTTACTCTGACTGAAAATGGAGATTAGGTCATCACTCATTTTCCTAAGAAGGTGAACATAAAATCGATTACCAACAACATAGCTTTTTCCTCCAGAATCCTATACAAACTTCATGGCTGGAGAAGCTTTCCAGATTAGGTCTAATCTCCTCCTCTAGTACTATACTGAGTCAATGCTAATTTTCAAGTTTTCATTTAAATGTAAAAAAGTTGTGGTGGGAGTAAATTACTCGCTGCAAAATTAAACATAATGAGGCATGAGAGAGCTTTTAAAAGGGCTTTGAATCATCTTAGTCATCTTCACACTTTCCCCACTGTTTGGCAAATGGTACAAGACATCTTTCGTTTTTAAAGGTCTGTTACAAGCTGCCTGATATTGCTCTATTGCTTGTGATTCAGCCTCATTTCTGCAGAGTGAGTTTTCTTTTTCTTTTTTTCAACCTACACACCAGGGAGGCTGTGAAACAACTTCCCTCTGTTTCTGAGTCTTGTAGTTGAATGGCAATTTTCAGAAATGTATCATGCGGAAACTATTAAAGTTTTCTAGTATGTTTTCGATAATTTACTTAATTTTTCTAAGGAAAAAGGAGATAAGCAATACAAGGTTGATCAGCCAATTCTGTATTTATCAGTCAAATGCAGCTGTGATGAGAATAACTCCAGTAGCTCAAGAAAACATAACCTCTAGATTAAGACCTTGCCAGCAGACTCAGAGTATGTAACATAACTAAATTAATTCATGATTTTTTTTTTCTCTCCACAAAAACTCCGAAGTATAAACAAGGACCTAGGGCCTAAACATGTGCTATTTTGATTAGTCCAGGCAATTAGGTGCTTACAGTTTTTTTTCAGAGGAAGAAAGAAAGAAAGAAAGAAAGCAAGCTTTTTCGATGCTTCATACAAACTAGATATTCTGGTTACAGCAGAAATGAGACATTTGGAGCCATTTTGGTCCAAGTATAACCAGAAGTATCACTTAATGACTTCAGTAGGTTTATTTGGGTACATTTATTCAAGACAGAGTTATAAAAGTACTTACTAGTCAGATTAGGTTAATATTTCATGTTATTTTTTTGCCAGATTCACTGCCAGACATACAATATTTTATATGGGATACCTCAGAATGGGGACTGAAACAATAAATCGATGGATCATTGGAACAAAAAACTTCTACCAGCTACAGAAGTGAGGTTGAACTATTGTTTTTTTAATGGCAGATATTAGATTCATGCTCAGAATGAGAGCTGCTGTTGAACTTTTCGAGAGAAAACTTACAGCATCATGTCAGTTTGTGAAAATTAACCATTACTGGATACCTGCATTTCATGATATTGTCAATGGAACTTTTCCTCCTTGGACTTAGCACATAATACGAAGTTATTCACGTCAATCCTGACTATAATACCTTGCCATATAATTTCAGCTTGAACAAACAGAAAGGAAATGAAATTACTGTAAGTCTTTCCACTGCAGCTCATCACATTTGTTTTCAAATTTATGATATATTTGGCATTCTTATAAATATACTTCAGATATTTTGAAACCTTGTCATTTTTACTTCTTTACATGTTGCTTTTGGAGTCCCTCTACTCTAGTCTGGAGCTTTAATTAACCCTCTTCCTGACCTGCCTTATGTCTTTAGATATTCTCTCTACAAAGATTAATTTAAAATCCAACCAAATCAGCATCTCTTCCCTTGTTTTGAAATTCACAGCAATTATATTCTAAAGACAGCTATATCCTCTAGCCTAATGTAATCTGCCAGTAGGCAGATACTATACATCCATTATTTTTGAAAGACAGAAAAGGAAGAAACAGAAACTTATTTGTATTTTGGAAAACATTTTCCTGATTCTATGCTCAGTATGAGCTGTCTCTTGCCACCAACTCTCAAGTGGAGCAGAAACACAGTGACCAAGGACATCTAAGTATGGCTAGGCTATAGCTGCAGTATTTCCTCAGGTACAGCCATGGTGGCTCCTACCAGATTGCTGGGCAGCAGACACTTCGTGACAAGAGAGATTTTGCCATGTCTCTGCTAACAATTAATTTCCACAAGGCAAGGGAATACCCAGATAACTGATTGCACACTTTGGGGGCCCTTGAGGACAGAAATGGGATGACCGAACCATGGGCATATCTGCTTAGGGATGTTTGTTGGGGAAAAGTTTGCAAGTAGCAGGTCTGCAAGTATTATCTATTAATGAGATGAATGTTAATATGAGATGGTGATCAGCCACGCAAAATCTCATGCAGAAACTGAGGTGGAAAATCCTGCCTCCGCAGGGGAACCGGAGTGCTCCTATTACAGTGAAATTACTTTAAGAATCAGGAACCACAAACTGTATGAATAAAAGCACAGCTGTTATATGAAAGTCTACCAGTGCTGCACTCGGGTAGCAGCACACGGGTGCAAGACCGTTGCCTTTCAGTATATCTTATGAGCTGTCTGTTTCCTAAAAAATCAGTGCTAGCATAAAACCTCCTGCAAGACCAGAGAAAGCTTCTTCTCATCTCTTTGAGAACATTAAATATTTATAGAAATCTTCATTTATTTAGCTCTTCTTATTGTGCCACCCACAGAGAACCACACAGAGGAGATCTGGGTTGACCTTGACTATTTAATGAGAAGTATAATGATGCTGTTGCAGCAAACTGGGCTGGCAAAACAAATGCTAGCAGCTACTGCACTAAGATCACTTATCTATCTTCTACAAAAGCAGCAGTGGCAAAAAAGGGAGTATTAGATGAAGGAAACATCTCACCATGTGGGATCAACATATGGTGGCACCATGCACCAGATGCCAAAAGAACTAATGCTGTTTGGTGCCCTATATTTCATCATCGTTCTCCCTATGGTGTAGGACTGCTCTGGAACACCGAGAACTTGTGTGCTGCATGGCAGCTGATAGCTACAGATTTGGCAATAAAAGACTGGAGCAGCTTCCTTCTTTATCATTATTTAAAGCTGTGAAAAGTGAGTGCACAAAATAGAACCATTCTGAGATGCATCTTTTTGTCAGAAGTAAATGTTTATCTAAGGATCATAGCACTGAAGGGAAAAAAAAACCTTTTAAAAGGCTTTCTGAGTGCTCCATGTAGTGTCGGATATCTATTATGCTTGACAAAATAGACAAAACTGCATTATGTGCCTCATGACAAGAAGACAGGACTGTACTGTGTCCAGAGCTCTCATTCTGGGGACACTGTAAGAAAACTCAGCATAGCCATGGCCTCGTTTTTGGGTGGTTTTTTTTTTTATTGTATCAAGGACTAAAGCTTACAGTACACAAATAGACAGGAAGTGGGATAATTTGACTATTTTTTAGGTTACTTCTCTAGGAGAAATATTTGTCCCAATTCCGCATGTGTCTTTGCCTGACTAGAGCTGAATTTGGCTGCCTTTATTTCCCAAACAAACAGAAAGATGCCAAAATAGAGCAGTGTCCTATTTTATATTCAATGAAATACCTGTCAGATCTTGAGGACCTTTAAGACATAGACCTAACTCTCTGTGAACAATGCCTAGCTGCCCTTTGTACTCTCACATAAAGCTGCCCTGTGTCATGTAGATGTGATGGGAGAATTGCATATGAATGAAGGATGTGGAGGTGGGAAGGTCAATTGCTTTATGGCTCAGGTCAAAGAGGCAGGTTATAAAGGGGAATGGCTGGGTTAAAAAAAGTTCAGAAGCTGATGGTGGGGAAGTGGATCATTATCCCTTAGAGAAGTACATAGGTTTGAAGAGAATCGGCTAAGTAATATAATTAGTAATGAAGGTTTCAAAGGCATAAACAAAGCCTCAGTTTTCTGAAGAAGACTCAGTAAATTCAATTAAAAAAAAAAAAACAACCCTCCAAAGATTACCACTTTGATTCAGAAACACCTCTAATCCAGAGGTAGTCCACAGAGCAGACCCCAGAGGGGAATTCACTGTGCCTGCCTGGACCTCCCACACTGTGTGACAACTTCAAGGCTTAGTGTCATGAGGCTAAAATCACCAAACTCTCCCACACAACCCCTGGGAACCGAGACAAGCACAGTCTAAAATAAATCATGCTTTTCCTGCCCAGGAAGAGCAGATTTTTTGACTTCAAAGCGGAACAGTAAGCCAACCTATAGGCTATAACCCATAGGAAGCTGGCAGCCTTCCCGGCAAGATAAACCACAGAGAGCACCAGGTGCAGTCTAAGAGCATCCATCTGCCTAGGGCATGCACCTCTGCTCAAGGGTATTTCAGAGTTTCTCTCTGCTCCTGCCAAGGTATAGGAGCTACTTTAGGCTGGCACTGGCGAAGTCAGTATGATTATAGTCAAGGGTCTCCCATCCTGTTTGCTCCATTCAAATGGGGCTGGAGATAAAACCCTCCTTTTTTGTGGGTTATAAGCTCACATACACCCAAGCAGTAGAGAGGAGCAAAAATATGCATTAAACATTCTTCTTCCTTGCATAGCTCTGTAAGCCAAGCCACAGGGATCTTTCTGTGCTGTGAACAATTTCACAGCAGCAAATTTTTCAACAAGTTTAATGTGCCCAGAGACATTACTTCTTTCACAGTAGAATTTGGAAGAGGTTTCCAATGAAAAAGAGATTTTTTTACAATGTTCTTAAATCATATTTTTACCCTGAAATCCACTTAGCACTCTGAATATATTCTCTCACCACCGCGATCATGCCTTGCTGTACTATTTCCATATTATGTTCCAGGAAAAGATGTTGATTCATTTTCACTGTGTATATCTCCATGCACATTTTACATATCAAAACTACTCTAATCATATCTGTCTGCACTTAGTAGAATTTAGAAGTGCACTTATGAAACAAAATTAGAAAAATAATAATGTAAATTTAAATTTTACTTTCCCCCTGCTACCTGAAAAAAGAGGAAAAATTACAGTATAAAACAAGGTAAAATACATACAAAATTACTGTCCTAAACTGCATGAAGCAGTTCTTAAGGGGATTTGGTGAGACCTATTGTAATGCGACTGCCAGGAGCTAATGGTGCAAAAATACTGAAATTGATTTTCTTGGATTAAGACCTCTCTTTGCAGTCTTGATGTATCCTAGTCTGAAATTTATTCATAGCATGGAGATAGTCTGCTGAATTAGATAATCTCTTATGAGCTTTTTGTATAACATTCGCTGGGAAAACTTCTCTCGTTGAATTCTTTTGGTTGCCAGTCCAACCACGGCAGAGATCCTCCGGGATTAAAACGTTATCGATAGCTGCACAGTGTATTACCTATAACCACATGGAAAACTCAATGAGAGTCAAAGAATGACATAATTAATTCTAAAGAAAAATGTTTAGATTCAGTTATGTAAATCTCTCAAATTCAAGTACTTATTTATTGAAGCACTAAGATTTATTTCCCACAAAATGTAGAAGCAGTAGGTATTGGTAGACACTGTTCAAAACATCAACAATTTTTAAGCTGTGAAATGGTGAAAACCTGAAAATATGTCATTGCTAGAGCTTGATGAAAAGGCCAGCTTTCTGCCTCTAGGCATCTGTAAGGACAATAAAAGTCTGCATGTCTTGGGCTTTCCTCTTAACAGTGCACAGAGATAAAGAAAACCTTCCATTGACATTGCAGTGGGTAGTGATAATGTTAGAGGCCTTGCCATGTGCCTCTTCTGGGGCAGAATATCCCAATCGCTTGAGTTTTGAGGAAGAATGACTTGAGGGATTCCTGCCTGTGATGCAGAAGAGGCAGACTTATTTTCTTCTCTTGCATGAGAGGGCACAGGAGGTCAGTTAAACCCTTGTGCTTCCAGGAACCCAAAGCCCCATAGAGGCTGGTCCTCCTGGGAGAGGATCCTCATATACTCAAACACGCTGCTCTGCTGCAGTAGCCTCTTCTCCCTTCTGACATAAAGCCAGTGAGTTTCAGGAAAGACACAACCTTTCTATTTCAAGAATAAAAACAACACATATACACCGCAGAGAGAGGAACGAGAGCAGGGAGACTGTAGCAGCTAAGGGTGCTTTTCTCATAAAGCTTCCACAAAGCAGCTGGATTTCATTCAGGGAAATGACAACAAAAAATTACAAGATTTGGTGGTCACAGTGGCAACCGTTTAGTGATGTATAAGTTACAAAACTCCCTATATCATCCCTGAATTTGGCACAAATTGTCCACACCCTTTGTATGTGTTTCAGTTGACTCCTTAGAGCCTCCCACAAAACAAAGGAAGGGAAAATTACAAGGTTGGCTTTTCCACAGGAATGCTGAGTATCACATGACCTAGCAAACTGTGAGAACATGTAAAGACTTATCTCATACCTGTATACTTTATTATTACTGTGAGAAATCTCACTCCAGTAACTCCAGAATCCTTCCTTTGCGAGGGGAGGTGGGGATGGGGATGAGAGGGAGGTGTTAAGCAAAGCAGTAAATAAATAAGTACTGTTTGGTTAAACTGCAATTTTCAGTAAATGTTGTTTGGAGAAGAAATAAAGGAAAACTTGTATTTTCTTTTACAAAAAGTATTTAATCAGAGGGAAACTTTTATCTTATTTGATCCTTCAGTCTTTGATTTAAAAATGAATCCACAGAATGTGAGATTATTTATAACTAAAAATCTACCTGAAACCTGCTGCTCTTTGTTCCCAGGGCTGTTTAAGTAGTGAGTGAAACAGAAGGACAGCTTCGAACCAACATTGCTTTGTGTAGTGAGTCACGAGCGGGAATGGCTAAACAGAGCTCAGCAATACTCTCTTGATGTTAAACAGGAACTTACTTTGATTTTTTTAATCATAATCACAGTGCTGTGGAAAGGAAGCCCTTGTGCACCGTTATTAACAGTTTTCATCTTCTTGCATTTTTTCCTCCATGGATCTACAAACAATAACCACTGAGCAAGTGAAGCTAGGGAAGCAAGTGCATATTTGAGGGAAAGGACATTTCAACGTGACTTCCCCAAATAAAATAAATTAAATCCATATAACAGAAATTTCATATACTTTTAGATAGAGTTGATGATAGTCACAGTTCAGTGTGTTCTGTTATAGATGATAATATATAGAAAGGCACTTGTCAAGGACAGAATAGACTGAGTCATTCAGACACCATCAGAAGCAACAGAATTGATGTCATTCCACCTTTCCAGCTCAGGTAGTTCAGGCAGACCCAGAAAAGTGACTGAAGATGTGCTTTCACTGTCTTTCATTAGGGATTTTAAATGGGAGTAGTAGCTCAATATTAAGTTTCAGAACAATTAAAATACTCTTTCTTAGTCTGAGGCAGAACTTTTTGATTAAAACACTGTAAAAATACTCAATACACTTTGCAGAGTAGCTCTGAATACATAGCAAGGCATCAGGACTCATTAAAAATGTCATGCTTTCAGATAACATGCTCCCATATATCATTAAGTTCTTAATCTATCTACTTTAAAACTACCAGCTCACTGCTGCTTTACAATACTTTTTCAAAGAGTGTTCATTCATAAGAATATGTTGTGAGAGTTGGCATCAATGGAGAGCACAAGCATTTAGTCCCTCCAGATTTGACAGTGCACTGCTCCATTGCTTAGATGATACGACGTTTTTTCCATTGCAGTTACTTAGTAGCTGGTGTGTTTCATGCTACAAATTCCTACAGAATCTATTTCTAGTCCTAGGGTAAATTGAATATCATTAAATAACCAAAGAAATAATAGTGAATCTGGAAAAAAGAAAAGCAAACAAACAATCAAGCAAGCACACAAACAAATAACTGAGGAGTGGAAATTAAATGTGGGTAAGCTTTCTTGTTGTATGTGGAGTGCATAAATTACTCAAATTAGAAGTGAAGAATAAACTTTGCTAGCCTGGATAAACTGTTGACTTTACCTTTGATTCCCAATATAGAGCGTCTTAAGCATATTGCAAGGACTGCAGTGAGCTTCAACATATGTTCTTTTGCTGACCACACTTCTGCCCCACAATCTTGAACACCTCCAACACCTTAAAAGATTCTTCTCCCAGTAACCTCAGTGCACATAATGTCCCACTTCCCATCCCCAGTAGACTTTTTATATTTATCTACTCTTGTTTTGTCAGAAAGCAGAAAAAATGCATGTTGCAAATGTGGCTTCCTTATTTTAACTAAGGCCTCCAGTAGGGATAAACGCACAGACGAGAGTGGAGTCCCAGGAGATAGTTGTTTGCAGTTTGCCAAAGAGGGCTATAAGCAGCATGAATGATTCACTCTGCTGACGCTGATTATTTCTCAAACTCTGAGAAAAGTCAGAACTGACATAATGGAATAGCAATTAAAATTAATATTTTTCCATTTGATACAATCTTTTCACACTGAACTGAATCACTCAGGCTCACATATTTGCAAATAGTTGCAGTTCTTTGCTGAATCTCACATTCTAAATGAAAGATAGTGTTTTTTTTCTATTTTTTAAAAAAACCTTTTTGCTTCCCAAATTTATTTCGTTTTGACAAGGACCCTTTTCTCTCCTCTTCTTCTGGAAAGCTAATAAAGTAGAAAATGTCCATCTCCTTGCTTGAACAACCAAAGAGTAATGACTAAATCTCCCTTTAATGGATAAGACTATAAAAAATTCTCTCTGATCTTGATTTACCTATATTTGTAAATTCTGGGCCTCTTGGGAATAAATTTCTTAACCCAACCTTGAAAAAACCATGTGTAATTGGTTATTCATTGCTTCAGACTGTGCAGTTGATTCATTTAGTAATACTTTTTTACTGAGAACTTAAAGCTTAACCAGGCTGTGTGTGCCAGCCCACATTCAAGATTTCACCTCCCTGGAATCAAGTTACCCGAAGGGCAAAGAAAGCTTAACCATAATCTCTCATGACAGCCACGTCCATTGTGAATCACGGTGTCATTATATTCAAGAGTAAAGCCTGCATGTGCAAGAAGCAGAGTTCTCTTGGCAGTCGACCCACTAAACTAACACTCACTCCTGGAAGATGTCCAGAAACTTGTGCATTTTAGTAACAGTAGAAAACAGTACCCATTCTTTTGGTTTTTCTTCCTGAAATACTGCCTTCTACTGTAGAGACTGAACACATGAAAACCAGAGCTAGGCTCACAAAGAAATTTTAACTTGTTATTGAAGAATCAGCTTCTGGGGCACCTCGGCTCTGTGTTACACATCTAGGCTTTCCATGCAATGTGTAGGAAGAGGTAGGCTCGAGACATATGTTTTTCCAAAAAGAGGCTGATCAGGTGGTCCAATTTTAGCCATTAGATCCTGACAAGAAGATTTAGATCTCTTGTTTGTGGGGATTCTGCTGTGCTCACACAGATTTCACTCTGCCCAATCTCTCCTCGGTGCTAAGCTCCTCTGCCAGTCCTTCTCACAGAGTACAGTTTTAGGATTGGTTCTTTCCATATGTGGGCATAGCTGAGTATTTATGTAAAAAGAGACAACATGATTCAATTCATTTCAGTGCTCTACGACATTTGAAGCTGCATTTTCCAGAAGAGATCCTAAATCAATGGACTAGAAGATAACCTAGTGTGAAAAAGAAAAGGCTGTTCTTAGTTTCCCTTGTAGATATTTCCTTTCTCATGGGGTCATTAAGGACTCAGTGGACCCTAGGAAAAAAAAAAGAAAAACAAGAAAAGAGTCGGCATGTCACTACAGTTCGGTGCTTAGTTATGACTCTCATCTGGGAGAAGGGAGATCTCACTTTCCACTCTCCTCTAATCTAGCATTTAAATATTTGAAAAGAATTACTCTTGTTGAGCAGGAAACCTAGGCCTCTCTTCTTCTACTTGAGAGCCTTAGCCTCAAGAGCCTTAGTTATTCACATTTTGTTCCTCTTTCTTGCCTCTCGCTCAATGAATATTTAATTATTCCGTGAATGGTGGAAGTTAAGAAACCTCTGCATCAGTCTGTTACTAGGCTCTTTCCTAGAAAATTAGAACTGTAGATTCCAGTCTTCATAGGTAAAGAAGTGAAAGACTTTGATCTTCCTTCTCCAATGGCTCAAACTCTGGAAGGTCAGTGGAGGTCTGTGGAGCTGTAAAGAATACCACTATTTTGTGCAAGGCCTTATCTATTAGATGTGCCCTGAAGATGCTTATCAGCTAGGCAAGGGAGATGGAGAGGACGTTATCTACAAGGCTTAGTGGAGTTACGTATGTTATGTATGAATGGGTTCCTGAGAATTAGATATTGCTGAAATGGAGCCATTTCTGGGTGTGCTCAAAGGCAAAACTTTATGTACCTAAGGAACTTTGCTAATGAGCTTGTAAGAGATTGTGAATTTGGGTGGGTCTAGAATAAGACAAAGTGAAATGTTGTGTCTTGGTGTCTAAGGTGGCAAAATCACAGTTAATTTATTTTGCACTTTTAAGAGTGAGTGTCTTAAGCTTTAATTTAGGGAAGACAGTTTCTCAGTATCGCAGCACCGGAGCTGTACCAGAAGAGCAGAAGGCTCCACGTGGCCAGGAGACTTTCCCAGATGTCAGTTCTCCACAGACTCACACAGATTGCCCCACCATTGCCTGTGCTTGTGATGTACAGATCATGTCATGAGACAGTGAGGAGGTGCTGGGCAGTCTCCACCGCCCTGTGGGAGGCAGCCTGGCAGACCAGGTCACTGGTACCTGTAGGCACCAGTCTGGCTGTGGTGAGTTGTACCAGGTCGAGCCAGTGCTGCATGGTACCACATCTAAAGAAACACTGACACCTCCAAGAACCAAATGCTTTAAGGAGCTTAGCTAGCAATTTCATACCCTATGTCATGATTTTGTTACAGAAGAAGCTCCCAAAATAGCACATCATTTTTGATCCTGCAGCCAAAGGAAGAGATGGGTTATCTGTGAGCAGAGAGCTGCTGGCACAGGGTGGTAGAAGCACAGCCAGTAGCAATGCAAGAGTCAGCATTTGGACTGGACATCAGGGCTGTAAACTGCTGCTTCCTTTGACCTAATCTTAGCCCAGACTTGCAAGAACCAAACCTTGCTTTTCAATCTGTCTTCTGTTTTAAACCACAAAATGTACAAGCTGCCATTTGCCAGGTGTTTAGATCAGTTAGAAGATTATTTCTCATCCCTTGAAGCATTATTTTTCCATGGAAAGCCTGTAAGACGTGTATGCTTGCAAACTGCTTCGCTGCACGTAGAAAAAGTGCATGCACTGAAAATCTGTTCCCAGAAATGCACCAGTGGGAAAACAGTTTGTAAAACTGGAAGTTCATTAAATCCTTCCACACTCATAATATTATAAACATGAAGTCTGTACAGTAAGAAAGAAGTTTATGCAACAAGAAGTGTATCAAGAAGAGATCCAGCTGACTGCAAATTCAAACAGATATTTTAGATTTAAAGAAGACTAGAAATACAAGACCTTAGAAGATCCTCTAGTCCTGGTCCTTTGCATTAAGTCTGGATTAGTGGCCTACACAAGATCTCTCCTGACAGATGTTTGGGTAAGCTGTTGTAAAAAGCTCCACTGAATGATTTTTTTTTCTTTCTGTTTTTTTTTCTCCCTAGGAAAGCTGCAAATCCACTTTCAGTGCTTTATCCGCCACACAGAAGGTTTTTCTTATTCTGAGTGAGATCACCTTTGGAGAAGTTTAAGTTGATTTATTTTTGTTCTTACCCCATTGGCCTTGCAGAACAATTTATAATCCTCTCCTTTGTAATATCATTCTATAGTAATGGAAGGGAGGAAAATGTGTTCCATCTCATTGAGCTCAAGCAGAATGAATAATTACCTCCCACATCTCTTTTTATGAAACTCTCTTGAATGCTTCCTTGAGCAGGATTTGCCTGCTTAGCTAGAGCATCAATTTTGCACTCATATTTAGTCTGTAATCTACTGCATCTCTATTTTTTTCTTTTGTATACCAAATAATGAGAAACATCAAAATCTGGCCTTCCTCTGAAACTCTTACTGTGTACTGGTTGCACTTTTTAAACTACTTTAGCTAATTAATTAATCAGCAAATAAAACCATTAATCATTTAACTTTATAGTCTAAGGAAGAAATAGGAACTCTTCTTAATTACGCAGCATCTGTATATACCCCAAATTTTTCACTCTAGAACAGGCTTTCACCCTCTCCATCAAGACCTGAGCTCCCAAATGTGATGGAAGCTAGTTAGCATAAAGTACTATCAAAAAGACAGCAACATTTTATAATCAACAAAACCTTTATTAAAGCCAAAGAAATTCTTGGAGCCTTGCAACTGATTTATTTATAAAAGAAAATTAATTAATAGAAGAACAAGCATGAATTTGTATGTTCCTGTACAGAAAAAGAATGATGGTAAAAGAACAAATGTCTGTATAAGAGTTGTTAATTTTGAAGCAACTGCCTTGAGATGGAATTTTCATGAGGAGCTGGATTCAGCTCCTGTGAATACAGAAAGAGAGAAAAGTTCACATCCTTGTTGAAACACAGGTAAAGGCAATATCTACTCCTCTCTGTCTTTCCTCTGTACTGTAGTCATTTGTTTGATATTTGACAAATTTTAGGAAAAAACGTCGATAGGATCCAGCCGACAGGTGTGCTGTGAGTGTATTAGCACAGTGTTTGTCTCCTGGCAAGTTTTTTTTTTAGTGAATTTGTATACACTATTAAGATTCAAGAAAAGTCTTTTTGATGTGACTGTTACATTCCCTGCTGCAATATTTGTTAGAGCTGTGTCTTGTCACAGGCTGGTGGTGCCCACAGGGCAGCCAAATCGGGGCCAATTGCTCTGTGGGAAGATGAGGATGAAGAGAGGGAGCAGAGGATGCCGTTTTGGCAGGGTGCTCACATCTCAGCTGTGCGGAGGCTCTGAGGATGAGGAGGGAGAGCAATGGCTATAGTTTGTGGTGGGATGTTCACATCTTGAGGAAGGCTCTGCGAACGCCAAGCAGCGCATTGACTAAGAGACCTGCGAGCTCAGTCCTGTCCCGGGGCCGTGAGTGAGCAGGAGCTGCACAACAAGCTGCAAGTTGGGCAAACGAAGCGATATCTCCCTGGTTAGCAGCAACAAGGCAAATAAGTGTCTACATCCATCTGCTGAAGACTTGTGGCTACATCTTCAGCCAGTCTAGAGTAGAAAAATTTCATTTCCAGACTCTATTGTTTCACATCAGAAGAGAAGCTGGTCCTATGGCTCCTTGCTGTAAAACACCCACATTTCATAGAATCACAGACTGGTTGAGGTTGGAAGGGACGTCTAGAGATCATCTAGTCCAAACCTCCTGCTCCAGCAGGGACACCCAGAGCACGGGGCACATAATTATGGTAGTGTATTGATTCTGAGCACAGAGTGATTCTGAATAGAGAGATAGAGCACTAGATGTATACGCCTGAAGTAGTCAAAGGCTCATATGTCTTATAATTGAAAATTAAAGTCTCATGAGAGAGCATGGACCGTAAGGATTTTGCTAACAATATATGAAAATAATTCTTGCCTTTTATGAAAATATTTCTTTCTTTGGGAGACATTTCATATTTTATTCTTTAATCAAAAATAAACATTAAGTTTTCTAATTAGTTGGCAGCTTAGTCCTCAAAGAAGAGGTTTGTTAAAAACACATGGAGTGTGAAGGACGATTGTACCATGGTGCCATGTGGATGCTGGTTAAGGTTCAAAGAGAAAGAGAGTGAAACAAATATTTAATCTGCTTGACAGTTTTGAATTCAACAAATGTGGCAGATATAGACATTTATATCTGTATTCAGATGGCAGTGTTTATGTCCAGGAAGGTACAATAAAGTTACAGGTGCAGATGGCAGATGTGATCCTTAAATATGAGATGGATTTTTGGTCTCAGGCTAAGAATAGGGAAGGATCACAGTTCTGGAGAGGGAAACAAACCCACTGAGACTGAGTTGGGGACCGGGCTGTGCTGGTCAAAAGCCACTTGTGATATCAGATAGCTGAAATAATTTATGGAAGAACATTACGTATCATTATTTATAGTGCCATGGCTTTTCCCCCTTGTATAATCCTCTAATTCCTCAGCTCCTATAGACAGGCAAAAGGCTCAGCCATGCAAGTAAAACTGTTACCAACCCTGAATAGTGTTAGGGCTGGTATTCAATGCACAGAATACAGAGCTTTGAGCAAATCTCCTGGGATCAGCACTCAACGATATGAACTTTCAGAGGAGTTGGTTGGCTAATGAAGATGCATGTTTGGGCCCTTCCAAAGTGCAAAGAGTGATCAGACCTTACTGCAAATCCCAGTTTGTGCCTATGGAATATTTCTGAAAGGCTCCATTATTGTAATTTCTTTGATTCTGCTCAGCTCACAGAGAAATGGGCGCTGAAACAAAATAGTAAGAAATATCCACTTTATAGAAAGAAATCAATGTAATATATGACTTATCTTAAATACATTATTTAAGAATTTCATTGTTGATTTTGAAAACTAGTGGTGATAAAGTAGAAAATTAGGGAAAGGTTTACAAATTAAACCAGAGGAATTCAGTTTAAAGCTGTTGCTTTTTTTTACAATTTCCTATATAAAACTTGCTATTACTCGTAAAAACTTTAATTTCAGAGGAAATCATTCACTTGTGCCAGGTTCCAGTTATCCATTTTTTTTTCTTAGTTTGGTCAAGAGCTTTAGTTCTCTAGGAAATCCACCACTGTTACTGCTGCCTAAACAGCATTATTAGAATAAGCTTCTTTGCAAGCTCTTGTTCTGTGACACTGGTATAAGATATGGTTTTCATTTAATACTTGATGTGAGTGCGCCGTATTCCTGTGGCATAATCCAGACCAGGAGAGAGACTGACACACTGTGGAATGCAAAAAAGCGTCGTATGGCACAAAAAAGAGAAAACCTTTCTGGAAAATTTTTATTAGGCACTGATAAATCCACTATTTGTTCAGGGAAACCCTGAGCACGTACACATGGATGACCTTTCTCCTCAAAATCCAGTAGTTTTTTTTCACTGTTGTTTGTTTATTTTTTACAGAATAAAGTTTTGCAAATCACATTAAAACCCATTTAAAGGGAATGGGAAGCACGTGCAAGCTCATCCGTACGATGTGAGAGCACCTATTTGTCGGGCTCAAGTGTTTACACGGGGAGCCTTGTGCATGCCAGACCAGAAGTGAAGCGGCAGACAGAAGATGAAGCAGCTTTCAGGCCAGGCCCAAGTGGCTGTCACAGGACTAACAGAGTGACCCCTTATCACACACAAGGCAGCCTCCCGCTGTAATTTAACCCCTATCTGTGCTGAATGCCCAGATCTGCCACACACCACATGGTGTGCCAGGACTGCTCAGATTCCTGTTTGATGCTCTTTCTCCTCACATGCAAAACCAGGGCAGTGCTCACTCACCATGAGGAAAACACCCCTGGGTCACTGGTGGGTCACTTAGGTGTGACGATCTGTGACTCTATGTCCTCACGAGGCACCACAGAAAAGACAAGGACTTGCAGTGTCTTTGGCGCCGATGCTACTTTTCCCTTTTCAGCATATCAGCAGTTCACCGTTCAATCCAACAGCTCAGGAAGCTCAGAGGACTGAATTAAGGCATTCATAAAAACTTAATTTCAGCCCTCCCAGGACAGGGCAGATGTAGTAAACTTTATTTCCATTCCCAATGTGCAGCACAGTGAGCTTTTACAACACACATATCTATTTATGCCTCCAAATGGCCACACAGAAGACAACCACTGCTGATGGAAAGCTTAGGAAAACTCCACAGAAGTTTGCGCTTTCAACTCTGTAAGCATCTCTTCAATTTTTCCAACCTGCTTCACGAGCAGTAAAGAAGAGCGGGATTCTGCTGCAATGCTGACTGACTTTCTCGTGGCAGGGTTAGTGCTGCACTGTTTCCCCCGGGGGGTTATTCAGTTACTCTGGGGAAACTGTAAATGATTTGTCCCTCCCTCTTCATGACCGTTCATGAAAACACCCACTGGCTGTTTTGCTGCCGTAGGCAACCGCTTTGATCCGTGTTCTGACACGGAGCTGCTCCTCCTCTTCTGGTTTAACTTCTGGAGCTTCAGAAATGTAAATGGTCTGAGAAGCCTAAAGAGCTTCATACCCTTCCAACCTCTAATGCACATCCATGACCACCGCTTTGGGCCAATTCAAACAAAAAAAAGAGTTCAGTAAAAGCGTTGCTGGAGATTTCCTTTTGATTTGCTTTCAAGCAACGCTGGCAAATGAGCTTCCAGGGTACAAGTCCATGCAGTAGCGAGAAAGCAACAAGAACAGAAACTCGTTTTTAGCACATGTATGAGTCAGATGTTAAACATATAATTTGATCTAGTGCTATTAATTACTGTGGGATGAGTTTGCAATAAGTGTTTGATTTTATTAAGATTTTGCTTGGTGAGCATTGAGAAACCAGCCTTCCATTGACTGTAAAGTGATTTCAGGTCATTAAAATGCTGAAAGAGAAATATGGCCCATTTCATTTAAGACAGGAACGAAAGGAAGTGCTAGAAATCATTTCAGTTTGAAGCCATTAAAAGTCAGTATCCAACACCAGCTTCAAGATATTCCGCACCAGTGCAGAATTAGATCTGAAATCCACATCTGTTTCTATGATTAGGAATTTTAAAGTGCCCAGACCAAAAACAGACCAAAAAATATATGTGACTACAATTGTACAGATAAATATTTGTTCATCTCTGATGTTGGTAACAGGTAAAAAAAAATGTTCATATTTATTTTGTTTTTCCTCTTCACGAGGGAAGCCTGCCAGCCTGTTCTCTGTTCCCCAAGGACCTTGCTGAGTCTGGAGTAATCCGAACATCAGGCAGGGCTGTACCCGAGCGGCCGCTCTCCCGCGCTCCGCACTGTGCTGGCTCCTAGGGATAGCTTAGGAACAGTGCAAAAAACACACTTAAGAGCCGGATAGCCTTAGGCCCCCATTTAGCCAAGCAGTCAGGCATACATTTAATTTTAACTGTGGCTGAAGTGAAATTGGTAATGTACTTAAAGTTAATAGGTATATTATTAAGTTCCAGGAGGATCAGGCCTTGAAGAACATGCCCTCACTGGTGTGTAGTGCTGCAGCTGCACGTAATCAAAAATCACTTGGAATCTTCAATGCTCTTTCCATTTTACACAGTTTTGCATAGATCTATGTTACATTCGTCTGTAGTATATTTACAGAAAACATGTAAGCTTTTCCCATACAACCATTTAAAAAATAAGCTATTTTCCCTGAATATATATATGTATATATATTCTTCTGCTGGAAATGGGTAAACAATATTTGTTTTTGTTATGGAATTATAGGCACAAATAAAAATACCTTAACCAGGCCATCATTTGAGGGGTTGGGGAAGGAAGGAATTGTTTTTACTGGGTGGTCATTTTTAATTTTAAGAAAGGCATTTTCTGCATGATATTTACATGGGCCAGACAGGCAGCTTTCTCCATTACATTGCCAGGATGCGCAAAAGGGCCACGTCCTGCAGAGCAGCAAAGCCCTGCCCTGCCAGGTGCCCCCAGATTCACTCCAGAACACAATGAAATCCTCATTCGGGATCGCAGGCTGCAAGGCTGAGCTCAATAGGCCTTTGTCATTCCCATGAAACTGTGAGGCTTTTGCTTCTGTGACAGATTTGCATCCTTCCTTGTTCTTTCAGCCATGGGAGATGTGTACAGGGCACTTCCTACTAAAAATAAAAAAGCACTTTCTACAGCTTTCTCCTTTAACCTGTTGCAACTATCTGGAAAGCATGTACGGCAGGTGTTTTTCTGTTATTTCTATTAGTAAATGTAGTAGACAAATACATAAGGATTTAGTAGGATTGTTCTAAATGAACTCTGATTTTTCCCTGTTGCTAAAGTGCCAAATGAGTGTTTTTGTCCTATTCTTTCTCTTCAATGCCTTCCTATTCCCATTATTTCTCTCTATATATCATGGGAAGTATTTCAGAAGATTGCTTTACAACTGACCAGGCTGGCGGGTCATCTTTGAACTCATTTGGCTTGTGAAGTTTATGTAGTTTAAAGATTTCTATACACCAATTAAGCAGAAAGCCTGGCATTTTGACTTAGAAAGGGCTCCATTGCCATTGTTCTTCATATCACACTTAAACTCTCTGCTTTTGGTTACACATAAATTTAAATACAAATAAATAAAAAAGGTGCTAAATAGGTATATGCATGTATATGCATATGTATGTGTACATGTGTGTAAAAATATGTGCTTTACAGACTCTGTTCTAAGATAATCTTTGTACTATATATATCTCTGAATACACATAAATGTAAAAGTATTAATATATTTATATAAAGTACTTTAAACATACTTTTAATATAAACATATATATACACACTTGTAGATATTTATATTTAATTTTTTTAATATATTATATATATACAAAGTATGGAGCTCGTAAAGCACAAAAATAGCTGCTAGAAAAGAAACAAAGATTTAATACAAGAAAAAAAGGTGAATGTGTCTTGAAACATCTGTAAGAGCCCTTCCCCTTCTACATTTCCATGGGACACTGGCAGCAAAGCAAGAAGGGAACACAAATCTTTTCTTTATAGCAAGCTAACCTGTTTGTGTGGATTCGCTATTTTTTTTCACATTAATATGCATTTTAGAGAGCATGATTTTTTTTCCAGACGTAGGATCACTTTCACCAGACTTCCCGGGGTTTCTCATTTCAGGTAGGTAATGCAGAGACATTAGCCTTTGTCTGTCCCCTGTCACCCAAGAGAGGTGTTTGTACATCGACCAGGCACAAGTGCTTGGCGTATAAACAAGCACGAGTGAAAGACATTATAATTTTAAGTGGAACATAGAAGGAAAGAGAATACAAGACTTTGCAGTGTCTTCTTTGGTACCATGCCATATAAAAGCTATAAAACCCTTTTCCTATACCAGTAACAGCAGCTTACTCTTTCAGCTGTAAGTAGAGCACTCAGGAGGCAGAGACTGTGACAGCGACTCATCCATAATGCAAATGAAGGGTATATATCCAGTATCTCTCACTGCATTCTCTCCTTCAGTGTTTCCTCAATGCTGACGGAACTGCTGTTTCCTTTTTTCCCCGTTTTGTCTTCCATAAACCAAGATCATAAGTCTTAAGGTCCTGTCCTAAAAGACAGGCATGTCTATGACATAAGTCTAAAATATATCAGCCTGACCACTGAGACATGTTGGTCACCTATAGAATGTGTACACACCCTGAGGGGACAGATAAACAAATATCTATGTTGTGAGGGATGCACATCCAAGTACCTACTGCCTCGGGTTGAGCACAGCGTCAGAACTCAGAGACATTTTCTGCTTCCCTGTGGGTTTTAACTGTGAAATACTAGGCTAGATTTTTCAGGTGTGTTTTTGGACTACTTAAAAGGTAGCATGAACTCAGAGACAGAAAAAAAAGGATCTTTCAAGTTTTCAAGTCCTGTCAGAGAAGTGTACTGTAAAATAGTCAATCTACATACAAGTTTGAAAAAAAACCTTACGATTTTACTTGTTCTGCTTGTTCTGCAATAGGCTTATCATCCTGTATCCAAACACATTTGAATGAATGCCACGACTGGACGAGGCTGTGGGGTTCAGGCTTTGGGTGAAAGTCTCTCAGAGTGTTTTCTTGACCTTTTCCTTCCCCTTTTGGTTTTTTTTTTCCAAAAGTATCTTCTACTTTCTGCACACTCTTCCTCTGTAGAGTCTGTAGAGGTCTGTAGAGAGAAAACACTGTAGAGGTTTTCATACAGGTCATGGGAACACTCAGAAGCATCTATCAGTCTGTTGCTTCTGTGTCAGCGCAGTTGTGGCCACCCTCTCCATCCTCTCCTCTGCTGACACTTTCTGTTTCTCTCCCCCAACACACACACTTTTGGTAGGCTTTTGTCACCCTTTTTTTTTATTCTTGTTTATATGTGTGCACCGCTTACAAAAATGTGGTTGACATTTTGGTGTCAAAGCAGGCTCTTCTGTGGCCATTTCTATTTTCCTCCACTGGGGAGATGCGAGACAGCAGCTGAGAAAATTTTGTTTCCTGTTTTCACACATTATATGCATAAGGTCAAGGGGCTTGGAACTTCCGAGGAGCAGAGCTGTGAACATCACAGAGAGCAGAGGAGAGGTGCTTCTCATGGAGATGAGACTGATTTAATAAAAGGCTTTGAAGATGAAGGATCTGGATACCAAGATCCACCCAGCGAAGAAGCTCAGTTTCCTGCGGGTGCACGTTGGAACGCTCATCAAAGCCACTGGGAGTTGCCTCAACAGTTTATAGCAATAATGAACCCAGTTGCATGTGTCCTACGTGTCTCCACTGTAAAGGAAAAAAAAAAAATCACCCCGTAGTCCTTATTACAGATGCTCTCTAGGAAATCAGACTAACACCAGCAGATAATATTGCAGTGCTGCAGGCTAAAGGCCTCACTCAAAACTCATTAAAGCCAAAGCAAAGATTTTCATCAGCCCTGGCGGAGGTTTTAGGTCAACTCTTTATCATGGAGATACTCTCACTGACTTAGCTATGAAGGGGCAAACGTGTCAAAGAACACTCACAGGAAACGTACAGGTATGTGCAGAACAGGTTCGTGGCCTCTACCAACAGGTTTCTGCTCTCTCCTCACGGCTGTGCAGATGGAGAGTTAGCTCTTGCACTGAACTTGTACATGTGATGTGCTCTCCTTGCGAGAAGTCGAGCTAGCAAGTCATGACTTGCTAACTGAAGCAGTGAAATGCCAGCGTGTCAATTTTTTGGACTATATTAATATCAGAGTGCAATTAATTTAATGTTCATAGCTCACCTGATCACAGGAAAACCAAGATCTGAAAAGAGGCTTAGAAACTCCTTAAATTCAGTTAAGATTAATCCTTAAAATATTTCATCAGCAAGTGATTAATACTTTCACAGCTACAAAAGAGTATTTCACAGGCATCTTCAAAAACCCGGCAACACTAGGATACAGTACTGCATTGTTCTGCAAGCTTTGCTTTGCTAGTCAGGACTGTAGCAGAGAAATTCGCATGTACTCATAAAATATTTGCTGGGAAAGTTGATTGTTCGATTTCTGTTTTGTTTGTATTATTTGTTCTGTATAATAATCGACTCTATTCAATAATGATTTGTCTCAGACTGCTGGATTCCTTGTAAATAAAACTCTGTTTAATTTAGTAACTGGAATTTAGTAAGTAACAAATGGAAGCCTTTTATGCCTTTCCAGCAGGTCGAGGGAGGGGATCCTGCCCCTCTACTCAGCTGTACCTGGAGTACTGTGTGCAGTTCTGGACTCCCCAGTACAGGAGCAACATGGAGCTGCTAGAGAGGGTCCAGAGATGAGTGATCAAGAAGATCAAGGGACTGAAGCATCAACTGTATGAAGAGAGATTAAACAAGCTGGGCCTGTTTAGTCTAGAGAAGAATGAGAGGAGATCTAATCAACATGTACAAATTCCTAGGTATGATTGCAGGGAGGAAGGAGTTAAACTGTTTTCCATAGTGGCTGGTGATAGGACAAGGGGCAATGGTTTTAAGCTGAGACATAGGAGGTTTCATCTCCATGTGAGGAAGAAATTCTTTCCTGTGAGGGTGACAGAGCCCTGGAACAGGCTGCCCAGAGAGGTTGTGGAGTCTCCTTCTCTGGAGATCTTCAAACCCGCCTGGATGCCACCCTGTGCCCCGTGCTCTGGGTGTCCCTGCTGGAGCAGGGGGTTGGACTGGATGATCTCTACAGGTCCCTTCCAACCCTAAAGATTCTGTGATTCTGTGATTCTGTTTCTTTTCTAGCAATACTCTATACTCTGAGTGGTGTGCTGAGCATGGTGAGATTCCAGAAAACAGGATCCAATCACCACAGCATCTTGCCAGGGGCTAGATCTAGGGCTTGTTGACAATTCAAGGCAAGCATTCACACCGAAAACTATTTTCTAAGACCTTCATCACAAAAATACATAATTTATCACTCTCAAATTTTGTATTTAAACATCTCTCATCTGACAATCAGTTCATCTATCAGCCTTGGAAGTTCACTTCAAAGTCATCTGAGTATCCTGAGTAGTTTTTGATGTTTATTTACTTGACCAAATGCTATCTACATCTGAAGTGGTACAGCTGAAAGCTCATCCAGACTCCCAGGCTCCTTCCTCATCTCATGCTGGGGCAAGCCTGCAGACCCTTCTGGCCTCTGTTTTGAGGGAAACTGAAAAAGCATCTGCTCTCAAAGCTAGCTGGTATTTTCAGGTGGCAAATGCTTTTTAACCAGATGGAAATTCATCATCTGTTTCTTTACCGATGATGGAAATGATACAAGTTAGTTCGGTTCATGGCTTCCATTTTCCTTCTAATGCTGAAGAACTGTATAACTTAATTAACACCCAAGTGTTTAGCATTTTCCTTTTTTTTTTTCTTCTTGAACACACACAATATTCAGAGAATCTTGGATCTAGATGAAAGGAACCTCTGTCTTTACCTTCCTTGACTGAGGCTGATCTGCTGGAGGCACCAGCCATACCTGCTGGTTGAAGTTTGGCACAAGCCCCACAGAAGTCTCTGCCACCCCTTGCAGAGGTCACGTTTACTGTTCTTTATATTTGAGAGGTCTGCCTTACTACTCCACTTACCCTTTTGTGGGAAAACCAGGAGTTCCATAGGTTCTGTGGAACTGAAGTTAAAGTTTACCATGACCACTGACAGCTACATTGACACTCCAATACCACCACATTGAAACAGAGGTTTCTTGTCCTCCATACATGTGCTCTACCAAGTAAGGAAACAACCACAAAAATTCTGAATAGAAAATCATTCTACAAAGAACACCAAAGGACAGACTCATCTTGGATTTGGATAAAAAAGAGAACTGACCCAGTGGTTCAAAGTGTAGTGGAGGGAAAATGTAATAAATTAATCACTACCAAAGCAATCTTGGTAGGAGAGGTTTTTGGGTTATGTTTGTTTGTTTTATTTGGTTGGATTATTTTTTTCTACAGATCCCTTTCCCCATTCTCAGGGAACGGGTAGGGGAGAATCCAGAATTTCCTCTGTGAAAAATGTACAAATAAAAATAGTAAACAGTTCTACTGAATTTAACAGTTTTCTAGAAGTCCTAATAGATTAACTTTCGGTAGCCTTGAGTGACTGCCATGCTTCAGTAAAAAAGGACTATCAGGCTTCTTGAAGGACTACGCAGGCTTCCAGCTCTAAAAGTGGTGAAAGCTGCACAGCCTCCTGGGCATCCCTCTGTTGGTCTGCACTTTAGGGTTTTAACTTCATAAAAGCAGCACCTCTAATAATGAAACCAACGAGGCTTGGGGCTCCTACTTTGCACAATGCAGTGCCCAAAGCAGAGTTCGTGGTGGGAAGATGAAACAAAATTAACACAGGATTAATTACACTTTTTTTCACAATGAGGGTAATGCAGTTCAACTCACATGCAGGAGATTTCTCACAAGCAGGCTCTATGCTTAGGCTAGATGTCTATGTATTCTACCACCAACAGAAATTACATGCTCTATGCAAGACAAATGCCCACATTTGGCTTATGTCATGGGAGCTGATTAGATATTCCCCATTAAGGTTAATTTTTACCACCAGAAGACTATATTTTTGAAGTTATTAGACTAATACTACAGGATCTGAGAAGGCTCAAATTCACAGGAACACAGACCGAGAAAGAACTTGTTGCATCACTGAATTCATTATCCTGCTATTTCAGGTGGTCAGGTTCGATTACATGTCTATCTGTCTGTCTATCCGTCCGTCCATCCATCCATCCATGCTTATGTGGAAGGTAAGGCTGAGATGTTGCCTGGAGCATAGAAAAGTTGTAAAAATGTGCTACATAATTTGAAAGCCAAAGCTTCTATTACCTACCAGTCACTATTTTGCGCAACTAGTACATATAAAACCATGACTATTTTGCTCTTTTTTTTTTTTTTTTTTTTTATCCAGGGCTGGATCAGCTTTCTGCTTGATGTAGCATTACGCTTCCAGTGACTTGGTTTCACAGAGATATGGTCAGAACAATTTATTACCTATTTGATGGCAGAGTTGGACTTTTTCCAGTTTGTCCTTATCTCTTTTGTATGGGACATCTTAAGATTGTCCACAGTGTTCCAGGTGTAGCCTTGCTAGTGCTGATGCAATAAAAAATTTAGTTAACCGCACAGAGGAGAAGGATGATACAACAGCAGTGTCAAGTGCCACGTGAATCCACTATCAGCGCGAAGGTACAAGAACAACGAGCAGTTTCCAATAGTGGATCAGGAGGATAAGTTTCTGAGAATTTAGTTTAATAAGAAGTCCTACTAAAGAGGTCAACAACTAGATAGATCAAAATCCAAACAGTCTAAAAGACAAATTATTATGACAGAAACTCTTGTTTCTTTATTGACTGAATATGGCAAGTTATTTTTGTCCTTTGCAACTACTTCATACCTTGTTAATTTTAAACAGAGTACTATTTAAAATTTCTATGTCAGACTAAGTGGAAAATAATGATTTAGAGCTCACCAAAAGGAAAAGACTTAATGATTTTTTTTCTTTCGTTCTCACAGTTATAATTCTCCACCTAAGGTCTGAATAAATTAGCGGTATAAACAAGAGGTACACAAGGGGCATGCAGTAGATTTTAAAAGAGGAGCTAAAATTTTATTCAGAAATGTCTATTTTCCTGTGTAACAGTCTACAGAAATGTCAAGATGTGAGCAATTTCATGTTGTAAAACCTTACTGATGTATTTCTATTTTTTGAGACTTTGGTGTATCAGTAATTATTACGGAATGGAAACATGACAGTGCACTTACTGTTAAGAAGCATGTGGTCAGTTAACTTAAAATATAGTTACTATGGATGGTGAAAATGTACCTTTTCACGTGTTGATCCTTTCTCAACTATAGCCATAAAAGTAGATACAATTTTTGCAAAAATAACTGTCACTCATAACTTCACAAGGCCAAGTCAACTATTTAATTAAAAAAAAGAAAGAATTATACTAATACCTGCTCAGAATTCCCATTTTGCCCAACTCTGAGTGGAGACAAAACTACCATTGATTTTATTTTGACTGTTACGTAGGACTCTTTATTGTCACTTAACTGTACTATAAAACACAGGGATGTTTTGCAGCGCTGCCTGGGAATATTTTGCAATGCTGTAATTCTGCAAGACTGAGCTCTGTGCTAGTGAAAGGGTATTTGTGAGGCTCCGAGCAGGCCCCGGGTAGTGATGAACAAGGTTAATGGTGCAAGGAGCCTCCTGCTCTCCAGCACGACCATTTCACACAGGAACACAGCTGCAATCTCCGTGTTTCCACACAGGATAAATCAACCCAAGGGAGAAAGACGATAGGACTGCAGCACCTTTTTGAGGTTTGTCTTTTCCTGGCCTGTTCCAGGAGATTATTGTCACAGGAAATAGAGCAGTTTCTGTAGTGGGAAAGATATGAAGACACCGTTATGACTGGCTGTTGGAGTGAATAATTCCTGGATGTAGACAGCCCAACTGCAGCTGGACCCTTGAAACCTGTTCATTTTTGCATAGCCTTGTATGGAAGGCACTGCCAGTCACTGATATTATGCCCATATCATTTTTTCTTTTCTACAGTTGTTATGTAAAATCAGCAATAAAAATAAATGTAGTAAACAGCACCTCGATATACTTGCTGTATTTTTGAAAGGTCCTATGAGGTTAAGTACATTATCTGGAAAGCCAGCTGCCTCCACTACGCCTCCTAGCTCCCGATAAGCCCTCCCCAAAGAGAGGGCACATTGAACCTTGTCTGCATTGACGTTTGGGACTTTATCTTTGGGTCTTTATCTCTTCTGCCATGCACCGTGCATACATGTAACCCTGGACTTCTGCACGTTAACAGCAAGCAGATTAAAAGAAGAAATACCTCCTTTCCTTCTGCTGCTCTGGACAAGCAGAAGAGCTGATGTCAATGAATGAGCTCAGTCCAGACTATCAGAGCAGAGCATCAACAGGGGAGACGCATCTGCCTTCAGCAGAAGTGAAGACGTGGTTTCTGCTGCCTCTCCCTCGGTGTGCGCGGTGCAGAACGTGCTCGGGGTCAGCCCGTGACATGTCTCTGGTATCATACGCTGCTTTTATTACCACCACTGTGTCTAGCAACCCAAGCCTATAGGCTATATCATACAGGCTGAGGCCTGTATATGGGGAGGGGATTGTCCGTCAAAAAACTCAGGCTCTGCATCAAAGAACTCCCAAATTATACCCAATATCCAGAGAACTGCAGGTCCGTAGGGCACCCTGGATCACTCTGGCTCTATTGGTGGGGCCGGAAAGGTGTCCTCACCCCAGCTTTAGCCTGCACTTGAGACCAAGTGGTGAACTTGGGCAGGGGGCCATTGGCATGTGGGTGCACAGGTACCCACAGTGAAGAACAGCTCAGATCTCTTAGTTCATCACACGAGCTGCTTGGCTCTTTTCTCACCAACACTGAAGGTTACACTAGTAAGCACAAAGCCCTGGAGAGCCCATAAGTGAGGAGGGGTTTTGGAAGGTCTGTGGAGCAAAGCTTTGGCTCCAAGGGCAGATGGAAGATAGCATAAGGTTTGTACCCTCCTCTTGACTGTGTCTAGTGCATCTTATTTTTCTTTCTTATTTTGCTTATCAGTCTGAATAACATTTTTTTTTTTTTTTTGGAGGGGAGTACAGGAATGCAAATAAAATGGATTTATGGTTCACACTTTTAACTGACATTTACTATTAAATATTTGGGATCACTATCCTTTTTGCTCACATGAAGCACTAGCACAGTTTGATATTATCGTAAACCTCTGTTAACCAAAATTCATGGAAAAAATATAACTCAAAACACATATCCTGGGATCAATAAAACATACAATTGAATGGGAAACATCAAATTTCCAGCAGCTAACACCTAATACATAATAATATGTAAAGAATTGCAAGAGGCCATTACAGTGGATGACAAAACTTTTAGTGTCATGTTTTATTAAAGACAGCTTCAACTTTCAAAGCTTTTTCAAATGTTCCACAGCTTAAAAGCAGATTAATTATCAAAACCACAATGTTTTATGAAATATCAGTGGAGTGAGAACAGGGGCGACATTCTTCCTTTTTGCAGAGGGTTCAATGTAGCCACTGGTTTGACAGATGACATTACCTCTGTTAATGCATTTATCTTTGTATGAACTACAAAGAACTCATTCACCAATTAAAACCAAAATCCTCCTAACGCTGCAAATCTGCAATCAAAAGGGTCAGGTGGGGCAAGTTCAGTATTCCATTACGGAGATAAAAGGTTGGTGGATACAGCGTTGCTGATGACTACAAAGTCTTGGGAAGGGATTTGGCATTTAACAGATTTTACAGAGTATACTGCATGTAGTTCAATGGAGTATTTTATGCCAATAGTTATTGTGTTTTTTATTTTAAACAGAGAAGATATTTAGAGGCTGTCTTCTATTTGGAGGGAGGAAATCCTCCCAACCAGATACTATTATTTATAAACCAAAAATGTTAGAAAAATATGATTTCTGTGATGAACTTTGATGTCCAAAGTTAATATTAAAAAGTTCATAGTTTAAGGGGCAATCAGATCCAGCCTTTTTGTTACAGCTTCATTTAAAGACAATGTTTAGCTGTAAAAATTAAATGTATCTTTTGGTATGGGTATCACTGACATTAAAATCTGATTAGGTATCACCTCTTTAAAACTATGCATTTTTTTTCTTGGCATGAATTTAACTAACACGAAAAATGGATGATTTCCTCTGCTGTATCTGCAGTCAGTTCTGAGTTAAAGTATCAGATTTTCGTATTTTTCTGATAGTTAAAAAATTTTGTTGTGAAATTCCAGAGCCATCACAGAAATGATAGGAAATGCTATGTTAATGAAGCTAAGGATTAACAATTAACTTCAAGATATTACAGGGGAGGATATTGTCCTTAAAATTTTCCTTACGATCTGCGATTATGTAACTTCTGTAGAGTTTACAGTGGTTACAAGCAAAGTGAACTATTCAAACACTCTAAATTGCATCACGTGCTGAGCACCTTTCGGTGTACCTGTGATACCTTTACACTGAGGTATCATCACGGGATACACTGATGTTCTGTGTACTCCTAGCTCACGCTGCAACGAGTGACTGCAGCCTTGTGCAGAAACCCTGGCTTTAGCAGCCTTCACTTAATGGCAAATTGCCTGGCTACCAGCAGCTGCGAGAGGGTGTTTCTTTGAACTTCAAGTGGAGTAGCACTTAACTGCACACAAAGCATGGCGCGGGTAGTAGTCAACAGCAAGGAGGAGTCGGCCGTTAATTCTATGGGATTTTTGGATAACCAAATAAATTACTCTGTGTGAATGCGTTCACAGCTCTGAATGCATGATACAAGTGCATGTTATCTGTTCCGCTGCATCAATACCACTGAACAGTGGGTGGTCTATTATGTGGCTTATTCCTGCTTTTGGTGAGTGCAGTTAGTTTGGCAAGCATTGGAATTATATTTAATCAAAGCTAAAATAAAAACAACCCATTTTACTCATACCCTTTCCCATTAGTGGAAATTTTCCATTTGTTAAAGAAGGTTCTTGCCTGGGGAAAACCCAATATTCTTTAACTTACTTTCTACCTTGAGGAGTTTAGTTAGGTAGAACCTCAAACCATGCTGTAGGTTCAACATGGAGATTTTGTGAATTTTTTTTTGTGAATAGTTATTAATACGTGTTACTGTTGTAGTATCTATCTAACATACAGGCAGCCAGTGGTATATAACATTTGAAGGTCCTGGTGTAGAGGACTGCAGCTTAAGAACAGGACTCTAATAAAGAGTATTAACACTGTATAAATGCCATTTCTCCTTCTCTGCTCTATATGGGCATCCTCTGCAATCCCTCTCCATTATACCCTGGTTGCAAGTTATAGAACAACTGTGCTACAAGTCTTCTCAATTTGCATGTTTTGCTCTCATCAGTGAAAGAACTAACAGAAAGCAAATATTTTTGAAAATCTCCTGGAGAAATAAAATTTTATTTAAGATATTTAAGGTATTAATTTTAATAATTCTATTAGAAGGAATGACTTGCTTTGAACTTCTGCAAGAAAAGTGTATATGCATATACATGTGTGAGAACACACTATGCCTAGTGTGTGCTGTAGAGATATAAAGTTTATTGGATGTCTTATGTCACAACTTGCAAGCTTTTTGGCAAGACTGCTGCTCAGATGTTCTTACTGATGGGTTATTTCTGTGCCACCGAACCTCCATGATAACACACTCCACTGCAGTGGGTATAATTTTATCACACTGAGGCCAAAAACACTATCCTGCTGTATCACATAAACATTTTATTTATAGGCCAGTAGGACAGAAACCTTCCCATTACTTATCTTTGACCTCATGTAATGTGACATAAGATTGTGGACAAAGTGTAGTTAGCTCCAGAGATATCTATCCATGGTAGGACCAGTTAAACACAGAAGAAGAGCAAGCATGAGCAGTGTCACTCTGTATCAGGGGAATAAACTGTCCTGCAGGCATCTCTGAGGCAGACTCTCCCTCTTGAGACAGAATTAGTTATCACTCTGGTCTCTGCTATTTCAATACTTAGGAGTGTGCAAATGGCCTGAAGCATACTTTGGTTTACAAAAATCTGGGATGTCCCTATAGTGAAACAAAGAAAAATATCAGGGGCAAGATAAAACATACCCAAGTTTTGTTTGCTTTAATCAGGCAGAAAAAAAGTGGTAGAGGTAAACAGCCACAAATTTTAATTTTACACCACGCTATAACCAAATATGCTACCACAATGTACAGACTGTCTTCCTCTCTTCTCATTGGGTTGTGCTCTGGCTCACTGAAGGGAGAGCAGAGCTCCTCATTCCTGCCTCATTAAGAACATCCAGGACCACCCTATTTCATCCCAAAATTGTGAAACTGTGTTCAGAAAATGAAGAAGATGCACTATTAACAGTGCTGCCAAAACATCCTTGCCAAGACAAAATGTAAAACTCTGTTCATTTCAGTCAATTTTGCCCCAGACCTTCCCGGAGACATCCCAAGGTCAAAGTCCTGATGCCATTTTTTTTTTTTGCCAGCTAAGTCATATATTTGTAGCCTTTATGTAGCACATTAACGTGTCTTCAGAAAGAGGGGTGCTCTGAGCCTCCGGCTGCACCGCCTCATCATTGCTGTCCTCGTCCTAGCGGCACCAGTTTGATCTGGGGTAGTACAGACCTCACACAGGTTGAGCTCTGTTGTCCTAGATATGGGTTTATAGCTTGAAAACACACAAAAAAAAACCCCAAAAAATCCACCCCAGACCTCTCATGTCAAATAAAAGCCCGAGGAGCCAAACGAAAATATAATTAAGAATTGGCATATCAGTTCTTGCTGCGTTTCCACATGAAACAGCATAATCTTGGCTTTGGATAAGGCATTCAAATCAAAATAACAAAATCCTGCCCTTGTCTGCTTGATGAGGAGGAAACATTTCACCTTTCAAAGCCTCTTGGCTCCTTTTTCTCTTGGAAGGCATGGTTAACATCACCTGAGTCATGTTATTTCTCCACACATAACTATCACAACTTTTTATGGAGATTCAGCATGAATATTTCTGGAAGTTTTAACAAGCTGTCTCAGGATTCGGAAATGAAAGATAAAAGGAAAGTTCTTGAAGTTGTTTACTGCTGCATAAGACTTGATTTTTTCAAGTTATCAAAAGCAGGCATGCCTTCGCCCCAGATAAAATGACAACTGCAAAAAAATTACTTCTGCGGCCCTGTTTATGACCTATTTGGAGTTACCATTTGCAGGGCATAGCTGTGAGTTCAAGCTGCAGTTGCACCAGGGGAGGTTCAGGTTAAATATTAGGAAAAAATTCTACATGGGAAGAGTGGTGAAGCACTGGAACAGGTTCTCCAGGGAAGTGGTGGAGTCCCTGTCCCTCGCAGAGCATTGGTGCCCTCAGCAGCAGAGCACCATTCCAGAGGGGCCCTAGGAGATACTCTTCTCCTGCGGGTACTTTGAGCACAGTGATGGAACAGCATGAAACACACGCTATAACAAACAGGCAAAATGCCACTGTCTATAGTAGTAGGCCCTGGTGTATGTTACCAGCTCAAACTCCCATGCAACTGGACAGGGCAGAGAAAGGCCCAAAGAACATTCCCAAAGAAGGAGCAAATGTCAGAAGGAAGGAAAATGCCTCTCATATACCTGACCATAACAGTTTGTGTAATAAAACCCTGGGCTTCCATGATCTAAGACCTTTAGGTTAATGAATCCAGCCAGTGTAACATTGCTGCTGAAGTAAACAAGCTACTCTGAGAAATGACTAAACCTGTTACTCCTTTAAATTGATTCTTTTAAGTAATCTTGTAAATAATGCACAGATAACACTAATTTGCTGCACTCTTATGTAGCAATCTATGATATTTTAATTTGTACAGTTTCTGCCTTCACACTATCAAAATTGATATCTATTTTTGCTTGTATTTGTTCTTAAGTAGTTTATTACTCAATGCTACAAATGAGTCATTGCTTTTCAGTCTAGAAAAGAGTAAAGAACAAAAGGTAAAGTCTCTGTGAGAGTGGATCAGGAGAGAGTGTTCTGCAAAATACTTGCTATTTCTGTTCCTAAAATGTCATCATGGCCATTAAAATGCTATTCTAAATGCTGTAAAAAACAGTCAATAACACAAACGAGCAGAAGTGTCTCTGCCAATATGTTACTGGACTGAGATCACCCTCTGAATCAGACTGATAATGTTCTTCTGCAGCAGGCTTCAAGCAGTTCCTACAGCAGCTCTTATTTGTGAGGCATTAAGATATGGCCTAAAAATTATAGTAGGAAGTATAAACACAGATATAGTGTGAGGCACGTGCAGCTCAGCCAGGCAAGATCTCAAAGTCATGCTGACCTGGCATAGGCTGCTCGCATGGAAACCCAGCACAAAATGCTAGGCCTAGCCACCCTTGCAAGGCCTATTCTCCTGGATCCCAGTCAGTTGTAGTGGCACAAGGTGAGTTTAAAGTCCATCCAGGATAATGTAGTTTGCATTTCCTGAATACCAGCAGTTCAATGCAATGGTCAACTAAGCCCACAGTTCTAGAAATCCAAAGGTGGAGCACAAATGAAATAACGACAGGACAACTTCATAACCGTTTATAACAAGGTGTAGCACTTGATTCATAACATTTAGCTTGTCCCTATTTGCAGCTGGAGTCTCGTGTGATCTAATTGGCTTTTGCAACAGCAATAACAGAAGTTTGAGTCTGACCTTCAGGGATCAGTGTTGATAAAACAAGATTATTATCTCTGTGGACCTCAATCAAAAGCTGGGGCAATTTCAGTTATAAACAGTATGTACAGATGAATTGCTTGAAAACAAAGCTTCTGTTTCTGTGTAATTGCTTTCAGCAATGAGAAAAGGAAGGGAAAACTACATGACATACATGCCAAGATGTTTGCAAACAGAATGTTTCTCTCAGGCACTATCACCCAAAGCTGTTTAGACATTTCATTAAAAATTTAGGAAAAGCAAAATAAATATTTTGTAAAGGAAACCTCAGCTTATATTATGATGCTTGATTCCTACTGCACAGCTGAATGCTTGGGCTGATGGATGCATCCTGTCCTTAAGCATGAGCATGAACATGAACAACAGAGGTTGTAAGGGGCAGCCCCAGGCCCTGGCTGAGGCAGAGCACGTACCACACAAGTGGCTCATTGGCATTTTCAGACCACTTGGCCTGAATATGCATCCTCCTGCTTGCTAGGAAAGAAAGGGGAGTGATGACCAGGTGAGGGGCATCATGTTAGGAGACTCTGGGGAGACCTTATCGCTCTCCACAACTACCTAAATGGAGGTTGTAGTGAGGCAGGGGTCAATCTTTTCTCCAAAATAACTACAGATAGAACAAGAAGAAATGGCCTCAAGTTGCACCAGAGGAGGTTCAGGTTAGACACTAGTAAGAATTTCTACATGGAAAGAGTAGTCAAGCATTGGAATAGGCTGCCAGACAAGTGGTGGAGTCATTGTCCCCGGCACTGTTCAAGACACGTGTAGATGACATGCTTAGGGACATGGTTTAGCATGTGTGGTGTTGAAGGGCCTATGATTGGACTTGATGATCTTGAAGATCTTTTCCAACCCTCCCTAATGATTCTATGATTCTATGTTTCAGCTGAGATCTATGGGTATTTGGCAGTGGGCCCATGTGGAGCTCTGAGGAGCCCACCTTGCAATGGTATTTAAGTTAACTAGAAACAAAAGGCATTCAGAAAGATCCTGTCCAACTCCAAGCTTT
The DNA here is from genome assembly GCA_003342815.1 of Eudromia elegans. Taxonomy (NCBI): domain Eukaryota; kingdom Metazoa; phylum Chordata; class Aves; order Tinamiformes; family Tinamidae; genus Eudromia; species Eudromia elegans. The sequence goes on from PTEX01000206.1 coordinate 550,091, forward strand.
CCTAAATTCATCAGCACTTATCTTTGGGGTTGTGTGTTCCCCATAATGTCAGTAACTCTCAGTAACATCAAGGGTAAGTGGTGAGCTTTATGCTGACTCTCTGGGATATCCTGTTAGGGCCAGAGGTTTAGGGCTTCTCTCTGGATCATGTCCTGTGCAATTTTTCTTTCTGCAATTTGGAGTGCAGATAAAGTAGGAAATGGCATCCAAAAATAGAGCAGCTAGTGACTTGAGATTCAACTTTTTGAGTCCTGAAATTTAGCAATCAGTAATCCCAGGCTGAGTATTTATCATCAAGAATCACTTCTGAAAACTTGACTTGCTCTCCTGTACCCCTTTTTGATTCCTATGTTCTGCCTTCTTTTGCTAATATTAAATAATTTACTAGCATTAAAAATAATAAAAAAAGTATATCACTGTTTAAAAAATCTGCAATGATCTACATCTTTTTATGGCCTTATGAGGTTTATGTGCACTGTAGCAAAAAAATTATAGCAAGCTTTCACTTGTCAATATGCTGTAAACTAATAAATGAGTCCACTCTCCACGGTCACTCCTTTGTTTGACAACTCAAATCACATGTTCTTGCATTAAGACAGGACAGACACATGAGTTTGGTGGTTTGCTCTTTGCTCACAGTCATAGAGCAGACACAAGTGTAGGTTTGTCTGATTGCTGCTCTATGCATCTGAGCAACAAGAAGCAGCTGTGTTAAAAGTATGCATTTCTGTGCTCTCAATAAAAGCCGTGAATAAAATGGCCATTTTTACTAGCACTAAAAAAAAAAAGAGGAGGAAGACTTAAGCTTTTCCTTTGATCTTCATTAGATGCCCTTAGCAACTGTGGCAGTTACAGTTCTTCTCACTACAAGGAGAAGCTGTGTGTGAAAAGCAGACATAAAGGTGCTGGTTTATGAGTGCTTCTTCAAGCAGCTCAGTGGAATGAAAAATGTTCCTTTAAACTATATCAGCTTTGGAGAAACAGCAGCAGAATCTTGAAATCAGAAAACAAAATATTTTAGCATTACTGAACAGAATCCTTTTGAATGAAGGTCTGATAGCACATGGTCATGAGGAATTTAGATTGAATTAAAAATACAATATTTATCTAACTGTCCTTCCTGTCATTTTTTCAGGCATCTGATATTGTTATTGAGAAATAATCCTCTGTGAAGCACAAAAACATACCACAGGACCTTGTTCCCATAGATCTGAGATCTTTTAGTTTAATCCTCACCCAAACAAATATTCCCTTAAATAAAATAGAATAATATACTATGAGACATGCGCTGAGTGTTTTCAGTTGCTTAGGAGAGTAAACATGGGCCCCGTGTTCCTGTTTCCTATGGCCCTGCTTTCCTTTCCCACGTGTTTCTCTGACTCTTTGACCTCCACGGAGGCCCGGCGTCTTCGGGCTCTTCCCGGGCCCTCCAAGCCCGCGGCCGCACGACCGGCTCTGCCGCCGCCACGCAGGAATTGCTGCTGCTGCTGCGGAAATTTCTGTGCTTTGTGAGAAACCTCCCCACTGCCGGGGCCAGGGAGCCCTCTGACCTTCCCTTCGCGAGTCTCTTGTCTTGACCTCTCTGCTGCTGCTTCGTCTCCCTTCAGTTTTTATTTCCTGCACTGTTGCTGCTTCTCTGAGCTTAAGGAGCTTTACTGGATTTGTTAATGAATAGGCATTTTTTTAAGATTTTTTTTTTTTAACTGATATATCCAAAGGAAAGAAATGCTTGTTTCAGTCAAGAAATTAAATTAATTTTTTATTCACGCTCAAGCCCCTAAATCCAGATGTTGTTCCAAAGAACAGTTTTTCAAAAGAAAAGTGATTAAAATTTTGTAGCTTGGAAAATTCTTCTCAGTTTAACTGCTGTGGTCTGTAAAATAAATAGTTTAAAAGACTGCAGTGCCACACTTAAATAAATTGTTATACTTAGAATCTGTATCTGGCTGGAACCTCTTTTGGTGTCATCGATAGTGTCGTAGTAGGAAACCAGCTGTTTCTCTTCTGCCTTCCCCCACTCATTCATCTACCAAATAATACAATGTTTGGTGCTCCCTACCTTACTCTGAATAAATGTTCACTATTATATTTATCTAATAAAGGTTACAGTACTGTGATGAATATTGAATAGTTCAAGAATTATGCAGAAAGAAACTGGGTGATGGTTATAACTGTTCATAACAATATTGTAGAGGTGACAAATAGTAATGGCTTCTATGCATCTGAATGCACATTATTACAAAGGCCTTAGGAAATTCTAAAGCCTTTTTAGGATTATTTGTGATTGTAAACATATATGGGCAATGTTATAGGCATACTCTGAGTTACACCATGCTTTCTTTATAACTTCTGCTCTCTACCTGCTAATGATCTGCCTAAGGAGAACATACTGATTTTTTACTCTGACCTTATTGTCTTATTGTGTCAGAAAGGCTTCTGACTGCATCCTAGAGGTAGTCACATTTTAGTAGATTATGTAGTGGTATTTTTCAGATTGCTTTGATTGATGGACTTCTAAAAGCTTCTAATGGAGATGTGGATTCACATAGAAGTGTCACTACCAGAAGTGTTCACATACATACTGTACATGTAGGAGTTCTCTTCTCCTTTAAGGACCCCCCAAGACTCCACAGACCTCAAGATTTCCCCAAACTTTCTACTTTGAAACTGCACTTCACACTCTTTATCCATGAGCCACTGATTTCCATTTCATACAATGTTAATGTTAGAGACTGATAGTTACTACACGATTGGGAAATCTTTATAATCATTATCCCTACCTCCTTACCTGTGCATACCTAAGCAAAAGAAAGGCCTTAATTTTTTTTTTTTTTTGGTAGTAGTAGTAGTAGTGGTAGTTTGTAAGTACGTTTGGATTGGAGTAGTTGGATTTGGACCTCTTGGACTTTTGGAATGGACCTTGTCAATAGAAAATCAAGGAAGATACTGCCCTTGAAAACTGCCACTGGCCAGAAGTTCCTTGGGCTATAGACATGATTTCCTTCTTATTGGTTGGTGTCATTCCAACTATTTTTTTTTCTACAGGTGGGACCAGGGCAAGAAAAGAGATGTTCAGTTCTGTAGTACTGGCGTGTTGCTGACATTTCTTTTCCTCAGGGTAGATATCAGATAAGGAAGGGAGCCCGTGGTGTGCCTCTCCAGTAAATGGGACTCCAGTCTGCAGTAAATGGGAAACAGTGTCTGTCCCTCTCAACAAATAGCTTCTAGTCTTGGGGATCTGATAGGAATTACTCTACTGAAGCGTAATTTAAGACATAGTTGATGATGCCATAGTTCTTGTTTAATAATATACTTGGTTAGAGGCCAAGGATAACAGAAATGTGTAAATAAGCACATGGAATCAAGCCATATTTCTGAAACCAAATGCAAGCATGAACCTAGGTTGGCACATTCCTAGCTAATGTCTGTGTATATCTATTATTTATATCTGTGTCTTCTTAAAGGGTACAGTTATTGATCTCATTTTGCAATGCTGGAAAGAATTGACTGTAGAAAATGGAATGAATACGAATAAGGAAACACCAGATTTGAATAACTTGCCTCTCTTTCCCATGGGTAGGTGAAAGCAAGACAGTATATCTTGACCCAAACATGCAATGCCCATACAGATAAGCAACTTCTAAAATGCCTGCTAAATTCTTTTGACTTTACTGTATGTGAATTTAGAAACTTTAAAAAATGTCTCTAAGGATCTCCAAAGCTATGGCACAGCTAATTCTTTTCATTGTGCATCATTAAAATATGGTGGTCAGGAAGGACCAACAGCAAAATAAGGTTAGAGCCCTCTGCATCACAGAGAGGAAGTGAAAGGCCCCTCTGAGACCTGATACCATCAGTTAGGTAGAGGAGTCACTTCCCGAGTGGAAGCTGAAAGCAGATACAACTCTGATAACATCCATCAGGAAATCACAGAAGTCTGCAGAATTCATTGGTTTCCAAGAAGGTCTACTTGTTTTTCTTCATCAAGGAAGTGGATGTACAAGGTATTTGTAGAAGCAGGTTCAGCGAGGACTATGACAAAGATCCTGTCGCCTGTGTCTCCAAACATACACACATCTCTTTATAAGTTGCTACCTGACGAGACGTGTGTTCAGTTGTGTCCCAGGGCGCTTCCTCTGCTGTCTCTGCACCCAACAATATCTCATCTGACCTTGCTTCCTGTTATTATTTTCTAATGCTTCATTTAAATGTCAACATCTTGTCAGAAATTTGAAGTAAATCAAAAACAAGCCATGGTAGCTAAAATTTTTACAAATTATTAAAAGGTAATGAATATAAGTTAAACCATGATGCTTCCCTTTTGAGAAGTATTTTATTTTTTATTAGCTTTTATTCAGTACATCAGACATCTGGTCACTAGCACAATTGTAATGCTTCCAACTAATCCAGGTTTTCTCTCTATCCAAACTTGACTATTAAGTACCCTTTCTTGCTATCTCTGTGTCTATTCACGTCAGCCAGTTATTGTTGTGCCATTAATAAATAATTTATGATCTTGATATGACACATGAATGACACAGCATTTCAAGTATCTCACAAACTTTCCACCATACCTGGATGACCTTATTGCAAGACTGGGTGACAACTGTCTGGTATCAATATCTGGTGTCTGTACCACTGCTACTGTTTCACTGACGTCTCAAGTTTAATTGGATTTCTTTGTTTTATGAAATGCTATTATATAAGCCATTTGTGGGTACAATCATGACCATTTATGTGATTATTGCATGCTCACACTGGTGTAGAAATGTTATGGCAAGTGCTGTGTGGTGACTCAACACACAGAATAGTAGCTAAGGTTGAGCACAAAGATATTATTTCTGTTTATTTATTGATAAGTGTACAGTAAATGTGGGAGGGGAGAAGCTTACTTATGAGGCTTATGTTAAGTATATCGTAATGACTCACTCTATCTATTCTCAAAAACCAGGATTATTTACAATTTTTTATCAACCTCTATTTATAATGCAGTTTATTTAGGATTAACTATTTACAAAGAGTGCTCTCCACCATATTAATCTCTATCAATATTCCTTGTTGGGCAAAGGCATCCTAAACCACTCATCAAGCTGACATGGTAGCAACCACTGACCATGCTGGCAATCTGCACACTGACTTGAAAGCTACCTTTAATTTGCACAACAGACAAAAAGATGCAGCATGAATTTTCATGTGAATCTCAAGTTATAATTTTCACAAAAGCATCTCACTGCCAGATGCCTCAGACCTTTATCCACCCATTATTTTTTGCTTAAAGTTACACTATTAAATCCACAAACCTGAATATAAACCAACTGATCTTAGATTTATACTACTCTCTGCTCACTGCTCAGTGATATTTGTTTCCAGTTACAATTCTCTAGGTCTGATATTACTTAACCCTACCTTTGTTATGAAAACCAGCATAAGATTTTCAAGGAGTCAGCACATACTTCATTAGTCTTGTTACCAGTACCCTTTCCATAATGTGGCAACGTTATCACCAGCTTTCACAGGAATCTGAAGAAACCTCATGAATCACTGGCTGGTTCCACTACTAGAGGTCACACAGTCATTAAGAAAAGTAGCCTGAAACCTTTGACTTCAGTCCAGTAAAGCACTTAACTAAATGAAAGCAGCCATTATCATCAACAGGGCTGTAGCTGTTCTTAAAGGAAGCATATGTTTACATATCCATTTAGATCATAGTCCAAGATCGTATTCATTTGTTCTGGAGATAAAGGTTAAATGAGATTTTCATTAGAATCTCCGACTTTCTTGAGTGCAGATCTTGCCATACTTGCTACCTACTTTTCACACACCTGGGCAAGTGAAATAGGCTGATGTGAGCAGTGATGCTAAGTGGAGACTATGAAGCAAAGCACATTTGCCCTACCCAAGAGGCATTCACCAATTCCAGCAAAAGTAGAGGAAATTGGCTCATTTAAGCTACTTGGTAACACTTCTGAACTGCGAGCTCCTGCAACGGCCTGAGCTATTTGCATAGACTGTGTGTGTTTGCATGTTATCACAACCATTGGACTATGTTAATTCATGTAGCTTTAGGGGAAAAAATATTCTCTTTGTGAGTCTAAAAATTAAATATATCTAGCTGGGGCAGTGCTTTAAAGGATGCTTTTCTACAGGCTAATTTAATGAACAACTGTTTCTATTAAGGGAAATGGAGACCCACTTTCTACATTTTACAAAAGAAAGATAAGATTTAAGATAAAATAGAACAAAAAGATAATATTTTTAGACTTACCAGAAGATAATAATAACTTTTGGAATATTCCATATCCTGACAAGTTTTCAAATCAGTTTTCACACTCAAGAACAAGTTCATGCTTTCTTTTCTTTTCTTGACATAAATTTCAAAGCAAAAGCTGAGTGAATTATTACTGCTCACTCTGCATACAAACAGATACACAAAATAATAAGAAAACTGATCAAATGTTATTAGCAGAAATGGACTGGCATGAGAGGAGACTGTCCTATTCTCAGGACTATGTTTAAATGTAATTTTAAGTTTTAAAATACATAATAGTTTAATGCCTATACAGCTGGATGACATCATTGTCTTTCATTCGAATACACCAGTCAAGCACTAATTGAAGGTAAAGCCTCTCTGTTCTTTTGTAGTTGTAGAGATAGATGTATAGATAGTTAAGGTTTGCATATACTGTATATCTAATTGTTATTTAGAAATAAGGCTATTTTTAACATATTCCTTTAATAAGCATTAAAAAAAAATCATTAGCCAGATACAGCTAATTTGAAAATTTCTTGCCGCAATATGGTTATATTTTGACAACCTATTTATACTAAATCTACTTTCTTGCATTTTGTCCCTCTAAATTTCCAGTAATTGGTTAGAAAGGCTCCTGTAGGGCATTTTTTAAAGATGCCAAACTGAGAGGTTTACTTCCAGAAAAGCATGAAAAACAATATTGCCTTCCTCTAGACCGGAGACTTCTCCAGCAGATAGATACGCTTTTGTCAAATACAAGCAGCTGAGCTCAGGAGAGTGCCTGCTGGTAGAAAAAGACTGTGGATTATACTATCTCATTATAAGATCTAGTGGTCCCTCCTGGCCATAAGAAATTACACAGCCATTATGACTCCTTCCTTTGAAATGAGTGTTAATTTTGAATGTTAAGTACTGTATACATGATCAGAGTGTTGCAACCTTCAAGGATATTTGAATAAGCTCCCGAGTACAAAAATCTCCAGATCTTGTGAAAGATCAATCCCAGCCACATAATCTCTTCAGATATTTTAAATAACAAATGTGTTCATTTACGTTAATACTATTGCAATTGAAACTGAAGAGATTTGATTTTAAAATCGGAGAGGTGTCATGTGAACATGACTCATGGCCAAGGCTGGAATGGAGGTGCAGTGCCCCAGCTGGTGTTTGGAGAGCAGAGGGCCCCTGGAAGTCCTCTGCAAGCTTCAGGCCATGGCAGGGCACCAGGTATTATCATAACCCTCTTACTGCAGTTCTGCTTGTGCTGCCCCGGGGGCATTGCCCGTGGGTAGGAAGTGAGAAATTGCACAGTGCTCATACTATGCCATCAGGAGCCCAAAGGCCTCCTAGTGCTAATGAGAAAATCGTCGTTCCTTGGTCTCCCTGTAAGTCAGTATCTGCAGCTCCCTACAGACCATGCTACGTCTGAGCAGTGGAGCCTGAGCAGTGGAATTCCTTCCATCGACAGCCAGGTCCAACAGGCTCTTCTGGAGCTGTAGACTGTCCAGAAGTAGTACTGGGAGGACAAGTCCTGGAGACATGGAGAAAGCTGCAAATCTGCCTGGTTTTTACAGGGCCTTGCTGGTCCTTGCTGGACCTTGCTCAGTCAAACAAACAAAAATCAGAGCTAAAATATCTGCAAACTTCTGGTTTTCACAGGGGATGAGAAGTTCTGCATGCTTCTCCAGTTTGACTTCTTATGATAATAAAGCACCTATTTAACAAAGCTGTCCATAGAACCTTTCTGCTTCTAAGCTATGTTTTCATTTCGGTGACACTCAGTTTGGCTGCAAGACAATGCAGGTTTGACCTGGTCTGAATTGGGTTCCAATTTGATTCTGTCCTTGGGTTTTCAAAGGCGTGACCAGTTTTGAGAACTGTTTGGAAAGATCCATTCAGTTTGGGCTTGGTAAACTCTGATACTGGGTTCTTTGGAAGGCGAATGCCAGGTCACACTCAGAGAAGTCCGCAGCTGCCCCCCATGTGTGCAGCCATCTAGGGAAACCTAGAAGCCTTCAAAGCCACTTTGAAGGGGCAGAGACAGTGGGTGCTCCCTGTTTTGAAAGGAGTTTCTGTTTTTTCTCTCCTTTTTCTTTTCTTTTTATCGTCCTGCTTCTTTTCCATTGTTCTCTGTAATACCAACTCCTTAAGGTCAATCTATTGTTCTGTAGGAGTGTGATAAGGATATATATCGAGCTGAGTCATGCAATATTTGCCAGTTCCACACCTTTCAGCATTCTGCCACAGAAAGTGCAGGTAAAATAGCTCTCTGTTATTACTGTTTCTTCCTAAATAAAGTCAATTTTTAAAGAAAATGAGAGCGAAAAGGCATTCCAAAAAGAAAATGACTTTTCAATACAACTTCTTAGTGTTTTCATAAACCTACAGTGAAACTGAAACTGTTCCCAGTCCAACAGCATTCCCAAACATTCGTTTATTAGTACATGAACATATGCCTAGGAAGAACAGGAATTTAGCAAAGAAGCATATTTTAAATTCCACTAAAGAAAGAATAAGAATCAATAAGAAAAAAAATCTGCATTACAATTCTGACAGATTCATGAAAAATCTATTGTTTTTTTAAAGGCAAATCGAATTTTAGACTGAGCATATGGAGAAAACCTGAACTGGAGAGGAAGAAGTCTACATAAAGCCTTCAGAGTATGAATCTCATCTAACGTGAGCCATTATGTAAAACACTTATCTACATTTTCTTTGCAAAAATATTCATGTTTTAAGTCATTCTTGATTTGCCTTTAACAAAGAGATTCTAACATCTGCATTACACACCTGTATTGCAGCCCACACATCCAAAGGGACATTTGGAGACGGCTGCATATATGCTGATGAGATACTTTTTGTATCAAAATTTCACCATTTGACTGCAATGAAGAAGCTATTAGGAACAGCAGATGTTCTACTTCTGGTGTGGAATAATTGCTATGGAGCTGCAATTGGATGAACTAAAGATCTAGTTAGATATATTGGCAAGTATTTATTTTTTTACCTTTCCTCTACAAAGCAAATTTTTATAATAACTAAAACCAAACAGATTTTTTTTTCAGTCTTGCCCATGTAATCATTAGTCAACATTTTTTCCTTCTCCTTGACAGGTCACAAGTATGTGCCAGGAATGCAGCTTCGGAGGCCTGTCCATGCCTTGCTAGTTTAGGTGTGGTTTGTCAGCACTCAGGCTTCTTTTACCCCTCCTTGCAGAGGAAAGGAGCAACAGGAATAACAGTGCAGGAAAAGAAACAATGAATTCTAAAAGCATGAGAGGAAAAATCAATTCAATCTTCATCTCTGCCATGTAAAGCAAAGAGTAAGGTTTTTCAAAATGTGTATGTTCAGGATACATACATTATCATTTTCATAAAAATACTTACTCTAACAACAAATTGTTTGGCCAAAAGGTCAGATAGGACCATCTTGCTTGAATTGCTACACAAAGTAGACAGAGATTTTCACATAATAATTCCTCCTCTGAGCCAAAGATCTTAAAACTGGACTATGGCTTCCAATGTAAAAAAAAAAAATCATGTCATTTAAAAATGTCTTTTCAAAAAAGTCTTCAGCAGCTAATGGGAAATTTATTCTGAGCCTCGGGAGTCTCCTCCAGGTGTTAACCAGCTTCTTGGTAAATAATTGCACTGTGTTTTCTGTTTTACCATTTATTAGCTTACTAGGGCAGTGAATTTTATCTTGCTAGGTCAACAGGAATCGAGGATCGGATATTTCTTCTCTAAACACTAAGGATGGAATTCATCCCTCTCTCTATTTAATTTTTTTTTTTTTAAAAAATCTAAACTCATTTTCTAGGCTTCTCCTTTAGCACTTTGGCACAGACTTTTCCGCTGTGTTAACTATAGGGAAAGTCTTGGGAATCAACTCAAATTGGAGGCCTGCCTTTTCATCTGCTAAAATTAGGTGAGGCAAATTTCAGCCAAACCGGTCATGAGTCACTGTGATCTCCTTCTCTTTGCATCAGCTGAACTTTGCTGTGAACTTCTCTGCTGTGTGCCTGTTTTTTAAATTATACGTAGTTCTTGCGGGTTTTCTCTGAATGATATTTTGCCCTTGACGCCCCCTCTGAAAAGCACCTTTCAAGTAACTGCAGAATTTTCATTTCCTGCAGGAAGAGCTCTCCTCTCCTCCTATTTAATTTAATTTATTATTTTATTTTATTTTATTTTATTTTATTTTATTTTATTTTATTTTATTTTATTTTATTTTATTTTATTTTATATTTTATTTTTCCTCTTGCAACTTGTAACTTTTTTTTCAGAAACTTCTAACATATTTGGCTGAAAATGGTTGATAGTTATTGGTTAGGTACACAAGTTCACAAATTTGCACACCCACACAGGCATGTGCACAAACAAGCCATACAAGATTGCAATTTGAAATGAAATTTGCAAGTAAGTATTTTTTGGGGAAAAAACAAATATCTATTCTGACCATCACTGAGTAGCTAAAATGCATGGAATGACTGACTGATAGTGGGGAAGCTGTGTATTATCCAGAATTTAAAAGGTAATTCGTAAGACTGATTTAATATAAAATGATTTAGATACAAGTGCACAGGGAGATGCCTTCTGCAGTTGCTTCCAATTAGCTGGCTTTATTTCATTTCATATTAATTCAATTCCAGTGACTTTGTCTGCCACATCTGCCTCACAGCTCTTAATGGCCTCTATAGACCACAGGGTTTTCCTCTAAGGGAATACTCAGTTTGTATGAAGTCACCCTGAAGAAGTACGTTCTGATCACAACATGTAGGTTGTGTCTTAAACCAGTGGAGATTAGGAAGAATAATTCCCTTTTTCTCCAATAAAACACTCTTTGAGTTCAATATTTAGTTTTCAGTGTACACTCCAAAAATATGTAATATTGTAAGTCACACAGACTTGGACATAAACCTTTTGGCTTAGGAAACTCAACTTATTTTAAAATTTCTTCCTGATAATAGAGTCTTCAACACCATTTTCTAACCTGTTGTGTAATATTGGATGTTAATAAAAAGCTGTCACATTCCTTTTGGGTAAGTAGTTATGTCTCAGTGGTGAGGTATTATCCAGGCAAGAGTCGGTATTCCTTCCTGTAACAATATACACGTTACACTATTGGGAGTATTAGGAGTGTACATATTTGCACCACATAAAATTCTCCCCAAAACATGTGCCTTTGTAAAATACTGTGATCTTAAGAAAATCACATGAAATATCTGTAACAGAGCAAAAAATGTAAACTAATTGCTGTTACCGTTTGTCATGATCCTGAAGGGGATGTACTGTTTTCGCCAAATTGCACCACTTTTGTGTTTTGTTTTGTCTTCTTTTCTTTTTGTAAGGACTTCTCCAACAGTTGTGCTCTTCCAGGGGAAAAAAAAAATCAGCAGAAGATGAATTCCACAGATGTGCCCTGCGAAGACTCATACATGTGTGAAAATTATTTAATTTTATAATAATAATTATATGTTTTGCAAGAAATCCCAGTAACTGCATTAGGGATATTTATGAAGGGAGATGTAAAACATCATGTTTATCTAAATAAGGCCCTGATTAGGCATGCTTAAATAAATAAGAAGAATTAATCTTAAATCTGATTTTTACAGATATTCATGAAAGAAATGTGATAAAGGAGAAGCCTGTGCAAGCCCTACTTTGTAGGTGGCTAACTACACAGACTTCTACCCACATTAATAAGTCCTTGTCAGGGAAAGTAAATATTTCACAAATGGGATCAAACACTGGTTAATAAGCTATCTGAAAAGCAATCTGTATATATCCGAGTCCTGTCTGTTAAAACACATTGTGAATTATTTCCATTTTTAACTCCTCCTCCTCCCTGTGATTTTATCACTGAGCATTTCAAAGGAAAAGTGGCAAAACACTCAAACTGAAAAATAAAACAGACAGGAAACAGGAAAAGCAATGTAATAGATTTGGAAAAGTCACTTGAAATTTATAAGAGATTTCAATTTGAATATCTAAGTTTGTCAGTCCACAAAGGAAGGCAGTAGGAGGCGGAGGGCGAACGAGTTTCCTGTGGTTCTTCATTTTTAGCAAGGCGCTAAAGACGGAGCCCCGTGCTCCAGCCGGCTCCGTAAAGCTGCTCAGCCCGTGCCTGGACTCAGCCCGTGCTCAGGACAGTGACACAAAGCGAAATCCGCCGGCACCGGCTTGCAGCGCTCAGGCATCGGTTCATACCTCACAGCATAAGGCTCTTTTCATGCAGAATTTGATGTCATATCTGATTGTGCACACAAATAACTTTTTTATCAACAGCATTTTTTTTTTTGTAATGTCTCTAAGAGAATAACCAAGTTAAAAGAGGCAGCAATACCCAGATGGAGGAAACCTAGTGAATATCTTCCCACCAAATACAGCTTTGCTGACTATCATGTGACTTGTTCATGGTCCACAGAATACATGTAATTGCATCATTGACAAAAACAGGCCTTGAAAACCTACCTATATGAATACAATTGGACCTATATGAATACAGTTGGTACATGCAAATAAGGTCTGTGTGCAGGCTAAGAAAGGGAAAGGATAGAGAAGAGCTTACAGAAGGAGTGGCCAAGTGCAGGAAATTTGGTGACCAGGGAGCGGGCTGCCCTTGCTTTCCTCAGGAGCGGGTGCACCTCTGTGCCAGGTACAGGCCAGGCAGGACACTGACACACAAGTAGGTTTTAAGCCAACAGGGTGCCAAGAGCTCTCCTGTGGTAGATAAATGGAAGAATAAACCACAGCAGGGCTGGGAGGGCAACTTCAGGAAGGAAAGGGCAGGTTTGAATTTGGAGCAAGTACCAGTTCATTTTTACCTGGTGACATTTATGTACTAAGTGTCTCGATTCCAAGTAAAATATCAGCAGCTTTAGGCTGTGATATGTGATTTTGACTCTTAATTAATTGATTTAATTAACAAATGTTTAGGTTAGAACGATAGAGCTGAGAACAAATGGAAGTGTAAGCATCGGGGTCAGCATTGCATTGGCTAAAAGAAACTGCAGCACGGGTGGCAATTCAGGAATGACAGGATTACTGCTATGGAACATGTGGACAACCAACAAGAAGTGTCTTTAACAGCAGAGCCATGTTGTTTTCCATGGCCATAAACCCTTTTTTCTCAGGCAACCAAAATTTGGCAGAGGTTTTTAACAGCACTCACAGGTAGCTGTTATGTTTCATTCAGTTAGCTGAAAATGAATATTATAGAAAAAAGTACTGTTGGTGGCAATGAAGATTTTGAAGTATTGCATTAAAATTGTTTTTTTGATAAAGAAGTTTGCGTCTCACTCCAGATCTCACTTTAATGGAAAACTCAAAGCAGGTTTTTAACAGGCTGAGCAGTAATATCAGACTTGGATCACATGATGTGTGGATTAAAAATCACGAGCTTAAAAAAGGGGAAATATAAACCAGTCTTACAATCAATCATTTCCCCTTTTATATTTTTTACATCTGAATAATGACTGACTCTATATTCCACCCCTTCCCATGGAAGATAAATACACTTTCTGTAAGAGTAATTTTTAACATCATATTTGTTCCAAGCTTCTCTCACGTTTACTTTATTTTCCAGGCTATCCATACCTCAGGATGAGCAGCAGATGAAAACAGTGCCATCCAAATACCCTCACTTCTGGGTTTATGGAGAGAGGGACTAGGATATGCTGGGGATGGGAATGATGTCGAGAAAATGCTCAAGAGTCTGATTTTTTCCACTTACTTTCCACATATTCAGTGTTAAACTCATTACTAAATCATGGAGCCATGGAGGAATTTTCTCAGTGCTTGTTTTGAAGGTCAGTGTGTGGAGCTTGTTTTCACAGCAAGAGACATAGAGGCTGTGCAAACCTGGGGTCTTCTTGCTGTGCAGTCTGTGGGTTTCATACTGGATTCACACACATCAATGTTGTTCAAATATCTGGTGATGAAAATAATTTACAAAGGCAGTTAGTACTGAGAGCTGTCAGAACAGCTACTGATAACATTTCCTGGGACACAAAGCAAACACCTTTCACAGCACGAACAGAAGCTGCTCTCCTCCTCCAGCAGTGTCCTGGCTAAGTGGGAGTTTTGCTTCACAGTCCACCCATGGGTTGTTACTCTTGATGCTTTTGAACTCAGTGCTAATGGGAAAAAGGCAGCAGGGGATCTTACAGTGACCTCCAAGGGCAATGAGAAAAGGTGATGAACTCTCAAGTATTATTATTCTGATGCAGAGTTAAACAGTACAGCCAAAGAAAGTAAAACATTGTTGTCCATTTTATATTCTGTGTGGAAAGAAATTCCGTCTCTTTTTCTCTTAATCTAGTTCTTATGAATTTTTTTTTTTTTGAAGAAAAAGGGATTATACGTACGTGCATATGTGTGTATCAAACTTATGGGCAGATGTTCTCAAGGGACCTCACAGCAGTTCCCCAACTCCTATTTGGAGGTGACTGAGGAAGCAGAGCCAGGCTCCTTGCAGCAGTGTATGGTGGGAAAACAGGCATAAGTTGAGACAAAAGAAGTTCAGACTGGAATTAAGGAGACACTGTTTGCCTCGCAGGAGCAGTGGCACAGGTTGCCCAGAGGCTGGGCAATTCCATCCTTGCAGAGTTTCAAGCCCTGACTGGAAAAAGCTCAGAGCTGACTTTGCTTGAGCAGGAGGTTGGACTGGAGCCCTCCAGAAGTCCCTTCCCACCTGAATCTTCCTGTAATTTAAAATCCCACATTTGCAGCTGTCAGAAGTGGAATATCCACCCAAGCGGATATACACAGCAATGAACCAAACCACACAGCCATATCAAATATCCTATTGTTCTTAAGAGAAACTGAGTGAAATTGTAACATTGCTTTGTTTGATAGAAGAATCCTCTGTCATATATGGAGAAGAGATACTGATGTGTTGCCATCAGCTTCTCGGAAGTCATGTCATACCAGATGACTAAAGTTACACAGTCCTAGGCCAGCTGGAATCTGTACTAGGCTTTTAGGTAAGTGTCTGATAAAATGAGATAGAATTAATCCAGGCAAGGAGGTTAAATCACTGGTTTTTATTTTATATTTTTTAAACATGCCTGATTTGAGTTTGAGCATAACTTGCTGTGTCCGGGAAGCAAATATGGATGACTGATACTCAGCTTTCAAAGCTGAGCATGTAGAATATATCTACGCAAACCCTATTTGCCTAAAGTGTGTAGCTGTCAGACTGTGAATACAACTGATATAATTGTACCTGCCAAGACATGGTTCGTTATGATCTTGTGTTCACAGAGAATGGCAATGCATGCTCACGCACATTGGATGCAGTTTCTTCCATTTTCTTAGGCACATTACATATGTATATGCATATATACACACACATATATATATATATCCATCTTGACTGTGTCTCAAGTCTTCTCTGCTTCTTTTTGATAAATTTGAGCTCAAAATACTAACAGTACCTAACAGTACTTAAACTATTTACCATTTAAGCACCAAATTAAATTCTTTGGGGTCTGTCATCCACACTGCTCACTCTAGTAATGTATATAGGTCAGTGCTAGACCCAGTTGTCATCCTGGTTTCTGTATTCAGTCAAACAGAACCTGACTTTTCCTGAAAAGGCTAAAAGAAAGGTAAAGGCCTTGATGAAATACAGGGGAAGTAGTGTAAACATGTTGAGAATGAATAAAGTTGCCCAGTGGCAATTTTGTTCTCTTTACTCTTTAGGGAATTATTGACAGTAGGAGCTTCTTTTTTAAATCATATTTCTCTCAAATTTCTTGTCTTCAGCTGCCCTTTTCTTCAGTTTCCTCATTGGATTCAGTTATTGCAGCCTCAGAATAACTGAAACAAGAATTTGGCCTTTAATAATAGCACTCAAGTGATGAAGAGTTTATTACATGTCATTGTACTATGCTATGAACCATACATGCAAAGAACCCCAAATAATTTTATGCTAATTAAGCAAAAAATTAGGGCCCAATGAGAGCTGCAGAAGTAATTGGGGGTAGATAGCTAGAAGATGACATTTTTTGATAACATGGGTTATAACTGTTCACAATTTTGAAGGTCTAATAGGAACTCTCTTTTCTGTCATCTTAAGCCCAGAGTTTTGTTTTAGGTGTAATGAAAGGTTTCAGTACAAAAACTGTTATTTGAGGAGATGACTATACAATTTTGCATGGCAGGGATAAACATTAAATTTAAAACATACCACAGTCTAGCTAAAAAAAAAAAAAAAAAAAAAAGGTTTTCAAAATGAGCCTCATACTTGGAGTTTATCTTACTTTTTGGGTTCTATATTACTACAACTGGATCTTTAGTGCAAACCTCCCCTTTACAATCCTTGCCTACTCTTTGTTCTGCTAGCAGTTTTTTGAGGAAAATTACAGGACTAAACGCTTGCAGTTCCTCATGAGTAAAGGCTAGTTCTTGCCTAGGGAGGATACATCTGGCTATGTAGCTACCAAGTGGCTCAAGTCTAGCATGGCTCATTTGCTCACATCTACTTTCTCCTCTATATGCTGGGATTTCCCATGACTGAGCTAGAAGACTGGAATACACTGTTTTACAGCTCCAGAGGAGTTCACCAAAATGCTACTGCATGGTAAAAATAAATGAAAATGCAGAGTCTTTTCCAAAAAGATACACTGAAGAGGATATCAAACATAGGTATTTAAATTCTCTCCCAGTCTTCTTTTCAAGACTCAGTCCTGACTAAGCCACTGACCGGGAGGAAGAGTTGGGAGGTAATGGGTGAAAATACTGAGGGTCAGTCCCTGATCCCTTATCTATTGTGGCAGCATGTCAGAAAGTCACCTGCTTTCGTGCAGCTGCTGGGTAGCTGTAGACTTGGGCCTGGAAATGCAACCTTGCCATCATAATGGTTAAGCAGAGAGGAAGTCTTCCCTGGGAAACATGTGTCTTGGATCAACAGAAAATGACTCCTGTGCCTGTTGTTTCTGCTGCAGGAACACAGCCTGTTGGCAGAGCGAAGGATTGTGTAAAATTTTGTGAAGTATCTTTTAACACTGTATCTTTTTTACAGTAAACTGTTGTTCTGTTTTGTTTTGTTTTTCCTTTGAAGTTGCGGTGCGCAGAGACTCATACTTGTAGTTTAATCCGTAGGCTACGATTTGACTCTTTTCCCAATACAGAAACTGCGGTTATTTTCCCTTACAGGCACTGGTGGGTATATTTTGTTCTGAGAAATTGGATAAGTCACTCAGTAACATCACAGGGTAGCCTTACTGGGGAAAAAAGGCATGTCTGATAAATATATATAGGTCTGTGCTCCTTAATGGACTGTAGTAAAGACATGTCTGGTACTGTGATATCAGACATTTTCCAGGAAGATTAAATTGCTGTTCAGATCTAAATAAATAGAGTAAAAGCCTTTTTGGCTGAGTCTTTACTTGAGCAGGATGTTGGTGAATATACCACGTATGTGTGTTGCTGGACATGGTCTGGCTTCAGTGGTCATGGAGCAGACCCATGGATTACAGGGGTCTGCAGTCTTAGGGAGGAGTTTGTTCTAGCGACTTATAAAGATATTCAACACAAAGAACCAAAGCCAATAATGCGCTTAAGCATATGTTTAACTTTAAATAAACAGGCTCAAGTTTATGAAGTATAAGGGCTCTCTGAACTGGAACCAGATAGCAGGTATTAATAGACAGAAAAAAAATCATAACGATATGTTAGATCAAGTCTGTCTATTTTCTGTGCTATCTAACTTTGGGAGGTTTTTTCAAGCAGGTCACAGGAAGATGATGGAGTTGAGTTCTGGTTCATAAAAGATATTTTTAAAGAAAACAACTCAGTTTCTGTTCCTAATCTGTGTTGAAAAAAGGTTCCCTTAGTGCTTTTATTGGACTTATTGGTACAGAGATGATGCTTTTCACTGAAAGGCACACAAGATTTTATGAAGTCTATCTCTCAGAGCAGTACAAAGACAACTGACACTTTTATACCCTTACAGCCTCTTATTTGCAAACCCAAATGTTAAAGTAGTTCAAATACAATGTACAGACAGTGAGCTAACAAATGTGTCAGGAGGAAAGAGCACAGAGAGATATGGAGACTCCCCAAGTTTCAAATAGCCCATTTTCTGACATAGTGAGGTCTGAAACGAGGTCCAGTAACGCAGCCAACCTGTAACGCTCCTGTTTCAGCCGTGCCTATTTTGACCACAGGTTCTTCCTTCTCGTTGCCACTTCTCATTGCCACTATCCTCTACAAGTGAGAGGCATGACTGGGAATCTCTGCTTAAGAACAATCTTCATTTCATACAAAATTTGATCTGGAAAGTTGGCTATCATCTGGCCCATCTCAGACTCTGGTCTGAGTCCAGACTGACATGCTAAAACTGGATCTGAGTTCAGACCAACGTGCTAAAACAGGCAAGTGTTATGAAAAAATAAGTTTTACTTATTAATACTCAGAACTTGAATTTATGCCTCTCTCCCTTTATTTACAATCTCCAGGGATAAAATAGAGCAACCAGAGCTCTAGTCATGCCAGATGCTGATCATCCTCTAGGGGAGCACACTCCTTCTCTTTGGATGCCAGTTACTGAATTTGCATTTTTAACACTTTTGATCAGTAACAGAGTATACCATTTCTCCAGAAACAGGTCAAACAAATGAGTCACATCATAAGCTTTGAAGTTATCTTTGAGTCAGATAGACATTGCTGTCTTCTTAATTGACTTTCAGTAATACTTTTATTTCTGCCTACAGACAGACGAACACAACAATGTGAACACATCCTGCAGGAGGAGGAGGCTTCTCTCCAGTAGGAGAGCAGAGGGCAATCATAACAAATTGGTTCTATAACCCTGACTTTTTCTCAAAAGCAACTGCTTTACCTCCTCTTGAGCTAATACACATGTAAACTCATATAAAGCTTGATTTCCACATGAAGAATTCAGTGTAACCATCTCAACATAGTAGAATCATTTACCTATGGTCTCATTTAATGTTTATAAATTAAGTGCCTGTATAAAACACAATAGTACATGTTTTCTTACCTGCAAAGGGAATTAGTCTAAAAGATCCAAACAGATTGTAGTCTTTACATTGTTGAAAACCTGCAAGACTGGAAAATATTTTTTATAGCCAGAGGCACACAAAGTGTCACAGAAATTTAAGACAGGGAGGTATTACGGAGAGTTTCGGATCAGGGAATGAAAGCAGAAGCTGCCTTCCTCTGACATCATGCCTTGGGCACCCTGCACCTTTAAAGGTCCTATCAGGACGCTAGTGATAGCTGTGGGATCTCCAGGAGTTGAATGCATCTTTGCCTCCCCTTGCTTTTCCCCAGTTCATTCTTGCAGGAGCAGAGCTGCAGACAGGCAGGTACTGCGGAAGCACAGCAGTTCCTGCAGGAGGAAAGGAAGCGATGTGAGGAACTTCATGTTACATTTTGAAGTGATAAGAAGGGACAGTCTTCTTTACAGTAGAATTTACTGGATGAAAAGAAAAATAAGGTTGCTCCCCATGGCTAGATGAACAGGTGATTTGCCCCCATCAAAAACCCAAGAAAAATACAGTGGGCAGTGGCATGATTTCCACTGGCGGAGGCTGAAGAGGACGGTCATAGAAATCACTGTGTGTGTCAACACTGGGTAAGTCCTTGCTGTCCTCCAGGGTTATAAATCTCTGGCATATTCACTGCCACATTAAGTATACCCAACAAGGATGCCCTTAGCACACATACAATCTCTTTGCATAGCATCTTGGAATAGCGCAACTTCCTTGGATCTAGCATTCCTCTTCCTGCCATTTTCTGCCTATGCTCCTACTTTGCATTTTGCTCCTACTCTTGGTTTATCATCTCATCAACATTTTTGTACTTGCTACACTTTCTACTCTGATTTCTGGCTTCTTCCTCATGCATATGAACCAGAACCAGTGCACAGTTTCTGGCAGAGGAGGAAGAGCTCCTCAGAATGCTTTATGAGCAAAGGAGGGACACTCAGCTTTGGGAGTGACTGCTTCATCCCACAGCCCATGTACATCACTTGCTTTATAGCTTTGTAGACAACCTCCTGCAATGGAATCAGAGGGGTTCATCAGAGGTTATTCTAACATATTACTAGCCAGTCTGGGAGTACATCTGCACATGCACCAGGGGTCTGGGCTAAGATACAACAGTGAGGAACATGGGTGGAATAAATAACCTAGAGCTACTTTCAGATAGAGCTCTGCGGGTATTATTGCAAAGCAATAAGAGCAGCTGTGCTGTCCTGGATGAAAACTATAGACTGATATTCACCTACACATGAAATTCGACTTTAATGTGGAGCAAACAGAAGCTGAGAGGAAAGTTTGTCTGATGCCTGCTTAGCTGGGACTCTGCTTGAGATTAAGATGTTTAAGCTGCAGGTGTCTGCACCTGCACCTAAGGTGTGCTCTCAGTTTGTGAGCTCCCGTTAATTCAATGGAATTGCCAATATCCCCAATAAAATATGTGGTTTTAACAGCCAATTCAGTAAATAACAGCAGTGGAACAAGTATTTCAGGCCACCCTGAAGCTGATACCTACTAGCTGGTTGCCTGAACCATGAAGTATTATTTTAGCTCTCTTCCTTTGATGGGAGTTTAGATACCTATTGTGTGATTAAACATCAAAATGTAGGAGTCAGTCTCCTGAAGTGACCACCACCATGTTTCCTAATTCTCAGATTATGTGGCAGCAGAAATTCAAAACTCCTAAATTACATCATAAAATTCCACAGACATGTGAACAAGATTACTGTGTTTTCTCTTTAAACAGGATTACAATGAGAACTAACAGCCTAACAAGTAAAATTGGTGACCTTCTGAAGCGTGTAGGGAACCAAAATAACCCTGTTTAAAGTCATTGGCACTCAGAGGGTTCACTAATGCCAGGTTCTAACTGTGCCAGCTATTCATTTTATATACACCTACACTGCCCTGAGACGTTTTACAAACACTGTGACAGAACGGAGGACTGCCTGCTCTTGAAGTGCTCTGTTATTAATGAGCTCTGTACTGCGTTTCAGGACAGGAAGAGAAGAATATTCTGTGCAAGTGAAACTGTAGGGGTGTTTGAGTAAGCAGCACGCAATTATCCAGCCTGGAAGGTGGCCAGTGCACCAAGGCTGACACTTTGACACTAACCTTGCAACACTCAGGGTCCAGCACATTTGCAGACTGTTTGCTGCACTTCATTTTCCAAGGCTGAGCATTTGGCAGGAATACCTTCTCTGCCATAGTCTTCTCCCACATAGAGTCTCACAATCTGCTCCTGCTGCCTAGCTCTAGTTTGGAGACCTTTGGAATGGAAGAGTGAGAACAATGGCTCATTCTTCCTTCCCAGCAGCCTGCAGACATTTAAGTGACATGGAGTGGAAAATTACTCCCTGGAGTCCTTTCTGAGGACCACACAATGCAAGATTTCAATGGCGAGAGTCATGCGTGTTGACCTTGCACATCAGGGTGATGGTCATGCGCATGACCATCATGAGCACTTCAGGAACACAGACTCTCTGCTGTGTCCTAGCAATATGAGGTATCTTTGAAAGCAGTCATTAGCAAGCCTGTCTCACTCTGCTTATTCCTAATTTGTTGGGTAAGCTGCTGTGGAAGGCAATGTTCTTTACTTCCTCATTCCTTGGTGATACTAAAGTGACTAAAGAGGGAAGCTTGGCAAGTTGCTGCGTGGTCTGCCAGGAGGGAGAGGCCATTTGGTCTACGCTGGAGTGGGAGCAGCCATCAGTTCAGCTGCAAGGTTTGCTCTGGATGATGTGAACCTGGCGGGAGCAGTGGAGATTTGCTGAGATGAAGGTTAGGACCTGCCAGAAGTGGCTATGATTGCTTCTTGGCAGAACTCAGTTCACAGCAACACCATCTTCTCCAAAGTGTGGCTTACGGATCCTACCACCTACCTGGAAGCAGGCAGGGTTGTATACCATGATGGGAGCGTGTCTCATGGATTCTAGTACTGCTCTTTGGAACTGGAACAAAGTACTTGGTCATCTAATAATTGAAATATTTGTGCTGTGAGCTAAATGCCTTGTCCCATAGCAGCAAGACTTTGTGCCCTGGTGGTTGCATAATCCAGTGAGAGAAACACACTTCATACAGTTTGTAATCTTCTGTCTGTGGGAGGGGGAGATTGTGCAAGTTCCTGTCTGGCTCTGAACCAGAGCAGCCAGCGTCCAGATAGAAAGCAAAATTACACCAAACCAGCTCTAGCAATAGAGGGGAATGTGGCACCCCCACCCCGGTGAGCACATTTCTGTGACAGGTAGAGCACAGCAAGGCCAAAGGATTTAAATCTGCCAACACAGAACAATGGTTCATTAGCTGTTTGTATGTAGCAGACTCTGCTGGACACACTGTAATTTTATATCAGGGAAAGCACAGTGTTTTTATCTTTTTCTCACATAACTGGCCTCTCAGAAAAGCATTTTTTTTTCCATTAAGACATCTCTCAAGCATTTTCACTGGGTTATGCTTCAAGCACTTTTCTTCATGTACCATTGGAATTCTTGACATCTTCACAGGGCTCAGTGAAATGGTAGGATTATTCTGTATTTGCTAAATACTAGCCTGGTAATGAAGAGTCTCATGGAAGAGCAGCAGGACTTTTTCAAAGAGCAAGTGTGCCAGAACTGGCTGCAGATATTTAACTTCTCTAT
The DNA here is from genome assembly GCA_003342815.1 of Eudromia elegans. Classification (NCBI taxonomy): domain Eukaryota; kingdom Metazoa; phylum Chordata; class Aves; order Tinamiformes; family Tinamidae; genus Eudromia; species Eudromia elegans. The sequence goes on from PTEX01000206.1 coordinate 572,991, forward strand.
GACTGCGCTTTTGTCTTGCCTTATTTACAGAGGTCAACCTTGACTTCAAGGGAGATACATTGAATAATAAAGGTTTTTATCATCATTATTTCTACTGTACTTTCTAAGTATTCAAATTCTAGCATTTTAATGTCAAAGCTCTTTTTGTACTACCTCCTTCTATAGCTCACACTGTTATGAAAAAGCGTCAATTAAATTTTCCATTTGCTTTCTCAGTAACAACAATTGCTTGTATTTCTTATTTCTCCACAATTTATCTTTCCTTAAAGCCCTTTATTCATCTCTGCATTGCTTCGTTTAATAATCAGCTGTTTGGAAAGCAGTAACAGGAGGAACAGGGTGAGTCTCGATAGGTGAGTCTCAGTAGCAGTAACAGTAACCTGACCTAGATGGCTAGAGGTTTCCACTGGAAAGCATAATTACAATCGCATAGTAATGAGCATATGAGTGGATATAGGTGCTTAGCATTACCAGATATAGCAACTTGTTAATTCATTGATCCTGCTGCTGCTAAACCTCAGAGTTAAACCTCAAATTTATCAGTTTTTTTTTCTTTCTATGGTTCAATCTTACACATAGTGTTTCCATTTTAATGAGTGTCTTTATAGTTCAGCAAACAAACTCTTTGTATTTTTCTGACATTTGTAGTCTCTGGCAGGAACTAATGCTTGAGACAGACAGGTTTAACTTTCTAAAATGTCCATAGGGCTAAAAGTTGGCTGAAATATATATACTTTTCTCCACTTTTCTCTCTGTCTTACAGAAAAAGTGCTTATAAAAGTGCTACTATAACCTCTCAGGATTTATTTGTATTTTATTATTTATATAATATACTACACAATATATAAAACATTATTCTATACTTATGTTACGATGAAAATGGATACTATACAAATAACATTTGAGATATTATTTCAAATAGCTCTAAGAGAAACATAAAATATAACCAGATGGTGTGGGCTAGAAAAAAGGAATAGTAATCAGAAAGGTATTAAGTGGCTTGCAAATAGGATAATAGTTTTGATTACCATCAGCAGGAGCTGCAGAGATAATGGAAAGAGCTATAGAGCTCTGCAGTGTTGTTTGGTGTTACAGTTTGAAATAATCTGCTATGACAGATCCAGATCTCAAATCATTTAGTCCAGTCAATTTTCTAAGCCGAGGTCAGTTCATGTGTTTTCCTATATGGAAATGTAGGTCATGAAGAAAATTAGAACATGAAGGTTCAAAACTTACAAGAATTATTTTTCACTATTCCTTTGTTATTGGTTGTAGCAATGACAGCTAATAACACAATAGCTTAATATGGGGGTTAGCACTTCCTTTGCAGTCCGCAGCCCCCAGCGGGGACTGCAGGGACATAAGGACTTTGTGGACTCTATAAGAAAAGGATAAAAAGGGTAATAGGAGCTAATCTGGGGATAACATATGACACTCCACAGCACAAGCAGCTGCTGGTGTTATACTAAGATAATTTCCTATTTTATAAAGTGCATTTTCTCTTCATGAAACTCCTCATCTGCTTCTGAAAACTATTCAGATTCAATTTCTTTGGATCTTTTATATTTCCTGTAAGGCAGAGTGGGCTCTTTAGCAGGCAGGAACATATGGAGAGCGTGACACAGTTCCCTGGACGTCAGGATGTGACCTGTTTACCAGGGTGTAGCTCAGCTTCGCCTGGGTAGGACATGGGACAATTACATCCTGGGAACATATTGTAGGCAGACCTACTAAATCAATCTTCAGGATTATCAGCAAAATATTTATTAAGGTCAAAGTGTGATATGAAGGACTGCTGAATTCATTTGCAGAGCTGTAAAGCAGGGTGACAGATTTTGAGTTCTCAAGGTCAAAATACAACCTCTGGTTTGGAAGGTTGGGCCTTTCTCTGGCTTACCTCATGAGCCAACACGCTACGACCTTCCTCTTTGCTGCCTTTCCTTCTTCCTTAACACAAGGAATTACAACCCTAATGAAACTGTAAAAAGAAGATGTTATAGGATAAAATTTTCCAGTTAGTTAGAGCTGTTCAGCTCATCAGCTCCATGGATGATCCAGCAGAATAAAGAATTTGTCTCAAGGGACTTAACTGAAAGGTCTGATAAGGCCTGTCCAGCTTTCAGTGAAATCAATGTGGACTTTTCCAATGGCTTCACAGAAAGCTGGACCAGACCCAATAACTAGGGAATTCTGTGCTAAAGCTGAAACTTGTCCCAGTTAGTCTTGTGTGCTATTTCAGGTTTCTCCCAGACAAAAAACTACCAGAGTAAATGAGAAAGTACAGAAGAAAACCTGGGTCAAAGTTGCTAAATCTGTATTTTCCCACATTTGCTTATGTGTACCCTACCATCCCAAAAGACATAAAATGAAACAAGTAAATGTGAAAAAGTTCACTCTCTGCACAACTTTTTGTTATAAACAGAAGTCAGTCCTTCCTAAGGACAGTATGGATAAGGCAAAAAGCATCTGTGTGCAAATAATATTGCTGAAAATAATTATTGAATGTTATAATGAAAAATTTTTAAAAGTATTGCAGAAATTCAGACACCAGCATTCACCTTCAGACTTTAAAATACCTTTGCTTTTGCAGATGTTGATTTCCATGGGAGTAACTGGGGATCAGTATTTTCTAAAGACACTCCTGTGGTAAAGCTCTTCAGTTCCTTTTCAGTGGCCTAACTCTGGCTAACACCAAAGGAAGTAGAAAGCTGACCGCATATAAAAGCTCCATCCATAAGCCCATCAGCTGGTGCAGTATTAAGAACGTGCATTAGTTCTATAGTGAAGGTCGGCAACTCCTCTCCCTCGGCCCTAGTGATATTTTTCTCCCCATTTGCCATCTTTCAAATATCTTTTTTAAAGAAACATTAGTGCTGGCAGGCAGTATGTTGTAGATGGACACTGGTGGAACAAAAGTGTCTTTCTTTAAGAAGTATCTGCCCTGGAGCACTAGGCAGGAATGTCAAGCCCCAAACTAGGTCAGCTTTATAATGGAGAGCAGCCTTCTGGTGGCAGGAGCAGTGCAAACATCATGCTAAGGGTTTTACTGTGCAGTTATCGCCCCAGTGTTTGCCTCCTGCACCTTGCCCTGTTTGTACAGTGCACCCATTGCTATTGTTTGATGGCCAAAGCTTCTCGCTATGGGCAGTGGAAAGTCAGAAAGTCCTAAGAAGTGGCAGCTGCCGGTGGAAGTGCAGCAGACTGTTTCCCTAGGTCCCTAGGAGAAATTCATCCTCGTGCAAAAAGCCAGAGTATTGCTATTCTTGGAGGACCTTCTTGCCAAGCCCCAGGATTCCTCCTGGGTTTTCTTCCTTTAAATTAAACACATTTAGAGCAACCCAGAGGACTGAAGCCCTAAGAGAGGCTCAGCTGCTCTCTCTGGTGGCAGAGACAGTGGTGAGGTGACAGCCACCCAGCCGAGCTGCTGCAAGCGGCACACACTGCGCTGCCACTGCCAGTGCTGCCCTGCTCGCTGCTCCTTCACAGGGCATTCCTTCCCTTCTGGAACGTGGAATGTTTCTCTTCTCCGGACAAAGTGACTAAGGCGCTATCGCAAGCGGTCTGATTTCATGGGGATGTATCCGGCACCTCACCTCCGTGTCCCGACAGCATGCAGGTATCCCAGTAAAGCAGCAAGGGCAGGAAGCTTTCCTGAGCAGCAATAAAACCCAACAAAGCTGAAAACAAGAGAGAACATGTTATTCTAAGGGAGAGGTTAGGAAAATAATTTCTTTTAGAAAGCTGAGCATTTTTCTTTTGAGTGTCTATTTCTCAAATAGACAGTTCATTGACATACCATGTCAAGCCACAATGTGCTATTTAAAATGGTTCATAAGAACCATAAGATCAGGTTCTTATGATCAACACTTTTTTGTTTTTGCTCTCATTTTTCCCCACCTATATACTGGCATACATTCTTGGCTAATCCTTTGGAGAATCAAAAATTATCCAACTATATACCTGCATAAAATACTAAATATTTATCCCACTGCTCTATTTGCTCTAGTTGAACTGAGATAAGGCATAATAAATTAAATAGGCTTTAAGAAGGTGAGAAAACTAGAATTTGTCTTTTGAATGATAGACTACTTATAATGTAATAGTACAAAGTCTCTGCATACACAGCAGTCCTTACATAAACAAAGTTTTATCCTTTTCAATGTGTTTTAATCTTTCCATTATTACAAGCTTTTAAGAACACTATTTTTGGAGAATGAGTCTAAATTATTTTAAAGAAATTTCATTTGTTAAAATAGAAATATTAAGATATTTGAAAGATAATGAGGGTTAAATATAGTCACTTTTTCAGTTTTATTTTGCTAAAATACTTTTATTCCGACAAAATCTTTTGCCATTGTTGTAATTTGCTCTTCAGTTTTGTGTCATCAGCTTCAGTAATATGAAATGGGAAGGATCTGCTTTTAAACTGAATCACAGGAAGCCTTTCTGGTGTGTCGTGGAAGAGCACATAAATGGCATTTCAGCCCTGAAGCCTCTCTGTATTATTCACACCATCAGCCACACAGTATCCGGAAACAGCATATGTTCAATCCTCCTCTCCCAATTTAAAGCATGTTCTTATCTGTCAGAGAGGAAGATATTTTACATCCTTTTCTGGCTGAAAGGTATTAAATATCCACAGTACATCTGATGCTGAAAGTTCTTGTAAAAGCTTTTAAAGCTGCAGCAGCTTAATAACCCTTTTTTTTTAATCAAAAGGAATTGTTGTTTAACAAAAACTAATATTTGTAATATTTGTGGAGTTTGAAGAAAAAAGAAAAAAGAAAAGAAAAGAAAAAAGAAAAGAAAAGAAAAGAAAAGAAAAGAAAAGAAAAGAAAAGAAAAGAAAAGAAAAGAAAAGAAAAGAGAAAAGAAAAGAAAAGAAAAGAAAAGAAAAGAAAAGAAAAGAGAAAAGAAAAGAAAAAGAAAAGAAAAGAAAAGAAAAAAAAAGAAAAGAAAAGAAAGGAAAGGAAAAGAACTTCTTCATGTAAAGCACTAAGCAGAGCCGAGATCTTAGAATCCCTGAGTTCACCACCACTTCAGACGCTAAATATTTTGGGCAATGATTTCACTTATAGGTACTAGATTGTCTTTGGGACATTGGGAGCTTTCCACAGATTAATTTTAGACAAAATGCTACAGGGTCCATAAGGAAACCAAAGCTACATTTGCTAGAAGTGCAGGATCCAGGCTTGCTGAGTAATAACTTCAAAACACTATCTGACATTCACTGGTGTTTATGTGCATGTACATTAAATTCAGAATTCAGCCTCCTTAATGAAATGCAAAAGTAAATACATGAGCAAAGTTAGTTCTTTTCTTGCCCCGTGCAAAATAGCAAAGAAGGTAAATATTTCTAATTTTTTAGGAGATTCTCATCTGCCTCTTGCCATTCACTTCATTCTAATGTATCCTAATGACATCAAAAGTAATTTTGCATGAGAGAATTTTCTAGTACTGACATGCACAGAGTAAAAAAAAGAACATCTACTCTATAAAAGTCTATATATGAAATGAATATAGTTTTGTAATGTCAGTTAATACAGAGAAAAAAATTGCTTGATCTGATCACAGTTGATTCCAATAAATGTCAAGCAAATTAATCTAAGAAAGCAAAGCAATATCTAGATATAATCAGCATTCATTTGCCATTGGAAAAATATGCTTTGCAATTCTGCTGCTTAATTATACCTTCGGAACACAGGCCTAACTTCAGCCATAGCAGTTAATGAACTGCTTCTTCCCAAGTCACCTGCTCCTATTACCCACTAACGTGACAGAACAAAGCCCTGCATTTCAGGGAATAACCAGTACAGGGCAAGGTCGGTAATAGTGAACTCTGCAGCCCTCGTTCTGCCCTCATTAATGTTAGATTTGTGAATTAGCAGGCCACCTGCCAGCACAAATTTAATCCAGATCAGACATAAACACATAATCACATTGCTGTCAAATGAAGCAGAGTGTTCGAGCTGCTGTTAAACCACCTCTCTGTTGGCTGCAGTGGGATAAGTGATTCTGTTCAGGCATGGAGTCTGATAGAGCAAAGTTCAGCTTTTACTTTTTTTAGTTATTTTTAATCTATCTTGAGCCATGAGAATGAGTTTTTTCCAGGGCCATGCCTCATGCATGCAGCCATGACGTTTGAGATCCCATGGACCATTGAAGGAGTTATTGCCTGGAAAGCAGGAGATCAAGCTAGCCAGGCTAAGTTAGGAAGGCTTAGAGGAAGGAATGGTAGGGACAGGTTGCACTGCACTCAGCTTATACGACTCTATCAGTTATCTGTTCGTCATGTTAGCTGTTGCTGCTCAAAATGTTCTGGCATGGTCTCACAGTTCATGCTGCCTTATCCTGTGATGTGACATTCCTGCTCCTCAATGACTGTCCAAGGGAAGCAAAAAAGTGGAAACAAAGAATGGAAATGGGGCCAAATACAAGAGAAATTACACAGATGACAAAAGCCATTTTCAATGCAGCCTACCACCAAGTCGTGCACTTTTTGAAGAGATTTGGGATTTTTATTTTTAAATATGAGAAGCAATGAAAGCCTCTCCTTTTAAAATGAAAGAAAAATAGTGTCTTTAATGTGAGGTTGCTCTAATCCCCAATACCAAAAGAAAAATCTCATTACTGTTAACAGATCTGCTGTAACCTGCTTTCTCCCCGTATAAATGGAGAAACACAGATTCAGATCATGTACTAATAAAAACAAAGGCTTGTTACCTGCTCCTATTATAAGACTTACAGCAAGATTTCACATACCAGATATGGATGTACTTCAGATGAAATGTTATCTCAGAAGTATTTTTTTTTTCATATTTTAATGTGAAGCAGAGCTCATGTCTCAGATGATCAAGAGGAAAGGTGAGAAGTAATGTAAAGAGACAAATAAATGCATTCTGCCTCACTGAAAAAGGAAGATAAAAAGGGAGAGAACAGAAAGAGATACAAAAGTGGACTATACATAAAAAATTGATAAGCCTTGCAGTCTGAATTTATTATATTCCGACCAAGAATTCTTCCTACACCATCATTTAGAAACGTTGATCCCATTAATTCTGTGAACAACTTTCCATCTATTTAAAGATTATTACGACTCCTCTCATCCAATACTTTTTTCTTTTCTAGGCTAGGCAAGTCTTTCAAATTCTTTTTCACATTTTATACATTCACAGTTTCTTCCAAGATCTAATTTTTTCCCCAACACTCACTTTGAAAATGTGATTTTGATGTGACTGATGAAGGTTGGGCCTCACCAGTGTCAAACAGACCAGAATAATTTTCCTCCAGATATAACACAGAACACTCTTATGAAAACATTAAGGGCTAAAATTTGACTTTGTTGTTGTTGTTTTGTTTTGAACCAATATAATATTTTTGGCTTATGTTCAAGTGGAGAAGCACAATGCTTTAGTCTGGTATAATTTATTCTTGAAATGTATGCTGCTTAATGCTTAGCATTATATTATCCCATGTCCCTAGAAGTTTATCATTCAATAGCATTTTTCCTGCTTTTTAAAAACAGATAGCATGTTTGTCCTTCATGTTCTATCCCTGTTAGTGATACAGGCACTACAGTGACTAGTTCCTTAAATACTTTGGCATCAGATGATGTTTGAAGAACTTCTTTCCTGTGAGAGTGACAGAGCCGTGGAACAGGCTGCCCAGGGAGGCTGTGGAGTCTGCTCCTCTGGAGATCTTCAAACCTGCCTGGATGCCCCCCTGTGCCCCGTGCTCTAGGAGTGGAGGCGGAGTAGGGATATATCTATTTCATCATTGGTAGAGCGGTCCAAGGGACACTTAATTGTTATGATAGATGCTCCTATGTTATATCAAGGAATCAAGATGGGGATTCAGACCTCTCCAAAGTTCGGTTTAGATTTAGGGTAGTCTTGATTATGTTAATCTATTGATATGTGTTATTGTGCAGAAGACGGAATATTTTATTTCAGAGAACACACTGTCCAGCTAAAACCACATCAAAGTGACCGAGTCTCCAAAGTTTGTGTACGTATGTAAAGTGCAAACACACACACAAACACATATACACAGAAAGTACAGATAAAACTTGTTTAAGGCAAAACATTCACGGTGTGGTTTCTGGAGAGTGTGTGTTCTATGAGTCTGGCAATATTTTTCACATAACATGATTTTTGTTCAGGAAAATCTCTGTACTTGGCTGGGAAAGGAAGCATAATGAAATTTTTATGGCAGCTAGACAAAAATAGCAATATAGAAAATCCTTCATAATTTTGATGACAATAAGAGAGAACAAGGACACCTACAACACAGGTGAATTTGACAGACTTTTCTGATTTTTTTTTAGAACAAAAATTTAGAAAACGTTGAGGGAAAGTGCCAACAAAAGGAGGGCACAAGCTCTGCCGTGAGATAAAAAATCAGATATCAGATATACAAAATATATACAAAATGATTTGTTAATTAACGTAATAATTACATAATTACGCATAATAACATCAATAACGTGTTAATTAATGCCAGAAAACTAAGTATTTGTCTTGATAAAAAAGCACTCTGTTCTCAAATATGGAGAACTTGCTATAAAGGAGTTATATAAATAGCGAGACTATAGATGGGTAACACTTCCATAGAAGCTCTGCCTGAGAAAAGGATGCTGGAGGGAGGTGTATCCTTGTGATCCCATTATTAGAGAAGACTAATGCACAAACACATGGACACGGATACACTAAGTCTGCGGTAGCCATATGAGAGATGTTGAAAATCTAGCTAAATAAACCACAGAGCAGCAAATACCTCTTGCTTCATATATCAGAGACCTCTTGCAGACTCACCTTTGCATGTTCGTTTGTAAGCAGAGGGCTCCAGCAGATTGCTCTGAAGGGATGAATGCCACAAGTGGGCTGGACTAGAAAGAAAGCTTATGTGGAGTGCTGGGTTGGTCACTCATTGATCTGCTCTCTGAGCACCCTTTTTTCGAAGGAGCTCTGGCCAACATTCCTCTAGGAGTTTCATGTGCATGCTATGAAGAGAAGAGAGATGAAGAGTAGTTAAACCTCTGGATTAGCAAAATACCAACTGATTTTAAGCACCATGAATCAAATTTTAGGCACTTTGAATCCAATCAGGAAACCTTGGGTTCCCATTAGAACCCATGAAGGACCAGGAATAAGAAGATGAGATAAATCTGCAAGTATTTACAAAGACAGAAAAAAATTGACGTACTACAGTCTCTTTAATCTATGAGTAAATGCTAGCTCAAAAAATGGAATGGAATTTGGTGTTAGAATGTAAATCTAACAGTAGAATAAAAACAAAGTAGAAATTAAATGATGAAACAAAGAAAGAAAGAAAAGTAGCCACAGATTCTTCATCTGGTCATCTGCTTGAATAGATTCTAGCTGAAATAGGAATTAGGTCAAGGAATTTCTATGGCCATGAGGTGATACTAGATTATCTCAAAAGTCTTTTCTGACCTTAGAATATCTGAATCCATATCTCTGCACAAAGCAGCATTACTTTATTTATGTCATGTAGTTTAACTATGTACAAGACAAGGATCTAGTCTTAAGTAATCATGAGGACTTCCTTCATGATCTCTGGAGACAGGCAGGAATTTTTAAGAGGGCAGTTCAGCCTGTCTCTCTCCATAGATTTGGGAAGATGAAACCAGTCTTTGATGTTGATATTTTTAAAATGTGAGTAAGGAAGCAGCTTTTCAATCCAGAAATAGACAGATCTTCCACTGAAAAACAAAAGGCTCTCTGGCTTAGTAGACATATTATAAGTAAACTCATATGGAATTTTGTAAACCTCCCTTTAGAACTCAGAATGAGCATCCTTTAGGTTTCAGGTTTAGCTTTTTCAGGCAATACTTGGTTTTAGCAAAAATTAAAAGCACAAGTACCAAAATTCAGAGGTAGCAATGCATAGCAAGTGAGAGTGTCCCAGAAGACTCTCCTAGAATAAAAGCTAAGTTTGTTGGTTAAAAACTCATCAAATATATTCCAAGATTTTTTAAGTACCCAAATGACTACATACTGTTTCAAATCATATGAGCTCCAGTGGCAGCTCTTCCTGCTATTACCTTGATTTCAAAAAAACTTTGGTACTCAGCTTTTCTCAATGTAATTAAGAGCAATGGCTATTTCTGGATGTTATTTCTCTGATTTACTTTAAACTTCCCAGCATATATGTCAGAGGAGCACTTCTAAGCATTCCTGGCATCCTAGGAGCCCTGTGCGCCGTGTGTATCCCCCAAGGAATTTCCATTTTCAGCGCAGTGGACATTAACTTCCCGGCTGGTTGGCTAGCAGACAGATGCCTGACACACACGGAAGAGGACTGGTCAAGCACTGAGACAGCAGGGAGCCCTTGAACACTTGATCTCAAACAATTAACGGAAAGCAGTGGAAGAACATGCAGCATCAGGCTCTTTGAATTTAAGGAGAGCATTAAGAGACACAGTTTCAGCTTCTGATCGATTATATATTATTTTCTTTCCAAAGTATATTCAGTCTGGGCTTTATTTTGCTCCATTTTAAAATAAACTAAACTTTGAATTTAATTAACATGTATGGGGCTCCATACTGATAAAATAATCCGGCCTTACTACTCTAATTGCAGGATCAATGCTACAGTTTGCATCGGTCTCAAAATGCAAAGCAAAAAGTCACAATAAGCAAATGACTCAAAAAAGGGTCAGTCTCCAACAAAACCCTCCCTGAACAGACAAACGACCCTGTCAAACTTGTCTGACTACAATTCCCTCCTTGGTTTTTTTTCTGTCTACAAAGACTGTCACCTTTGGCCTGATAGAAGTGTCGGTGCTTTCAGCACTGAAAGAACTGATCCTTCTCAGATTTTACAGCCTAAGCTGTTTTTAGGATGCTTGTAGGCATCCTACTTCAATTGTCCTTGGGCAGGATGCAGAATTCCTTTGGACTCCAAAGCACATAGGGAAGTCAGGCTTAGGGTATTTCGGATCAAAATTCCCAAATGACACTCACCTTAACAGGCTTCAGAAGTAACTGAGATCTTCTCAAGGAAAATGACTGACATCCCACTAGACTGTCTGTTTCAGCCCCCTACACCACTGTCAAAATTACCATGTGTGCAGGGAAAGCATATAATCAGGCTTGTAGACAGATATAGAATGGAAACTGGTTTGCTTTATCTTTTATTTTCCACATCCTATCAATCAAACTAATAGAAATATTTATATCAGAAGAGATAAGATACCAGATACTGCTGCTCAGAATGGAAAATTACAGACAAGGCTATTCATGATCATTGTGCTGTCAGTAAGTGAACAGTTAATGAACTCTGCTAAAAGGCCCCTAAAATGGGAAACTTTCATCTTTCTACATCATAGGTATTCTCAAAGGGAAATGACAAAGAAAAAAAAGTCATTTAAAGGTCTATAAATTAGATCTCCTTTGCATATATATATAAAATAAATAATATGAAAGAAGATGGGAAAAACTAGATAAAATGTGCCCATTAAAAGGAGAAGAACGACCTAGTAGGCTGTAATAATACACAGCCTGAAACATTATTCTGGCAAAATGCTTTACAATAGCCAAGGTAGCACCCTCTTCATGATTTATATGGACTTAGTTAATTTGTCACATGTTATTAAAATCTAGGGCACAACATAATTAATAGCAACATTAACAATAGTGCTAAGCCGTGATGTGACCAGGAATCAGCATGATATGTAGCTTTTCTCAAATACATTTTCTGGCATTTATTTAAGTAATCATCAGAGCAGTGGAATAAACCTCATAATAAAATCTTATTCTGATAGGGGTTACTACCAGATTAAATCCTGACCAGTAAGCCTTAGAAAATAGATGAAAAATAGATGAAGGGGGAAAAAATACAATGAAAAATATTGAGGAAATTGTAGCTAGAATAGTTAATGAGTTAATTCCAAGGAAGGACTTATTTTTACCCCTGATCTATCCTTCCTAATCTATCTCCAGGCCTCATATTGCTTCAGAAAGAAATAAAGGGCAGCATTTGGCCATCTGGACTTGCTTCAGATGAATTACTCAGATTATCAAATACACTCTTGGGTACAAACATAATTCCTGATGAGGAGGGCTGCCATCCAAGCAAGCATCCTGGCCAAAAAGCTCTCAAGTCCTGAGACCCTGAGAAAGACCAAAACATTTCCTTTCAGCTAGTTTTATAATATGCCATAAATTTCTTGTATAGCAGCCTATGTCTGATACATTGGTAGATCTTATTCCTCCTTTTTTTTTTTTTAATCATTTTTATCTTCATTAGATAAGTAAGTAATGTTTATCTACAGACTAACTAGAGCCACACTTCTTCAGTTTAATGACATGATTTTGTGAGAAATCCATATTCCTTTTGTGCCAATGAGAATCAGTTTTTTAACTAGCGTTATGTATTTCCTGATTACCTGCTTGAACTCTTCCCAATCACAAAGAAATATTTTTAAATAAGATATTTTTATCTGTCTTTTTCATAAAGATTTTAAAATAATTTTCCAATCACTCAATTACAAACCACAAATGCACGTGCACAATTTAAATGGAGTGCAGTTCAGCTCTCTCTATAGGCAATATTCATGAAAAAATCAAAATAGTCTCTAGAAACTATGAAGGTAAAAAAAATGTCAGCAGTAGTTACCGTGGAACTGAGTCCTTCAAAGGTATGGAAGAATGTATGGTAGAAAACATATTTCCTAACAGTCACATCATCCTATCCTACAATCAGAAATGTAAAACCTTCCAGCAAAACACATTCTTTGCCCTCTTGTTGTTGATGTCCAGTGAACACTTGCATTAAATAAACGCTTTTGCTAACGATACCTAAAAAATTAATATTATTTGCCATGTATTACAGTAATCAAATGTGCACTTTTAAGTATCACATCACAGTTGGAAAATAGTTCTTACAACTGGCCCTTTAAATAAGCCTTTAATACTCTCTTGTTTCTACAAATGGACATTTGCTAATCAAGTCAACAAATATGAGAAATTTTCATATATTCAGTAACTGATTTTTTTAGTAATGAAGTTTTGAAGTGTTTTGATGCATTGCAGAAGATGCGAAGATGGTTTATGGATTGAGAATTACAGTGAAGCACACCATTATATTTTAAACATGACATTTCCCTGGCCTTGTACATGTATTTTGATATGAAGTCATCAACTCTTTAAGGCAGTGGAGGATTTTCTGCAGACCAGGATGATTGCATTTGCTCCATGCTAATAGTCTGAAGACTAGCAGCAGATTAAGGCTGAACGCAGACACTTGTTTTGCAGCCTGCAGTGCAGCCTGCAGACAGTACCTGCCTCCCCTGGGGTATTTGTTGCTGTCTCCCTCATGAAGGCTGTTGTCAACTGGTTGAATTTGCTGTTATTTGAAGTTCTTTCCAGTCCATAACTCACTTTAACCAATCTCAGAGAGACTCCTTTAATCAAAGAAATATGACTCTACTTTTTGCCTGAAATTACTAAAGGATTTTATATAAGTCCTTTAATGAACAGAAGAACTGGAACAGTATGAGTAGCAAGAAGCAGCTGGAGAAGGTACCACCTTCTTGTAGCAACCTCCCATGCCAATGATGATAACGTCACATGCCTCGGCCCGGGGTAGCAGAAGGTGTTGTGTTGTGAAATACCAGCGTCAATGTAGGGTAGGGCAAAGTGGCTGTTATTAAACTTGTCTTCTGCCATTTCTACTTTTTTTAAGTAAATGAGGAGCTGATTGGCAGGGCAGCCACTGCAGGCGTTTTATTTGGCCTTGGCAGTTTCTGGAGTCTATTCTGTTTTTTTCCACTGATGTTCAGTTAGGTATTCTGCAACGTTAAATGCTTTGGTGAGTGCATGTATACATGAACACCTTGGGAGGGTCATTACTAGTAAAATTCCCAAAAGTTTTATAGCAATCATCAGGACCGGCTGACTCTCATCACGGTTAGACTAAGCAGAAAGTTTTATGTCTGTGAGTTTGTCAAACAAGAGGTAAGTGCTTTACAACGTGGCTTATGAACTAGTTAACCAATAGGTAAACGAAAGTAGGGATTTTCAATGTTTGCTCTTTCATATAAGTGCTTTTACTACGCAGAGTTAAACCAATCCAGAGCACAGAGCATCTGCTCTTGTTACCCAGGGAGCAGCCTTGGCGACCTGCCATGCCAGCAAGTGGCCTCCCAAAGGGAACAGGCCTCATGGGCCTGCAGAACAGCTTGTTTCCTGTTCAGCATGCCAGAATATTTGAAAAAGATGCTCTGAGGGGCTAGTGAGCTACGCTGCAGAGAAAGTGAAAAACCCAGGCACAGAGAAAGCGCAAACACCCAGCACAGCAAACCCAGGGCTTTTTTTTAATTCCTTCACTGAAGCCAAGTAACAGGTAGTTCTCCATTTGTGACATGGATTTTAGGTTTTAACCTCCATTCAGAAGTTCTTTGCATATATACCACCTTTCTGCAAGATAAAAATAGAAATTTGTCAATGAAGATGGGCAGAACTGGACCCAATTCAGTTGCCTGCCCTGTACAGGCAACTGTCCTTAGTTTTTTTCCTGCTTGGTCCCCAGCTGTTGCTGCAGAAGAGCATGGGTGTTCTGCAGACCCTGGGTGACATAGCTGACATCGATGTTTTAGATCTTACTTTGGCATCTCCATGAGTGCAGAAGAAATCAGTCTTCAGTAATTGCTAGATAATCCATTTATTGATCCTCTGTCAAGAAATGAGACACCACTGATCACTCCTTTGGAAAATGGCCTTTCATAAAATACCTGAGGGAGAAGGATTTTACAAACAGCTGGTCTTCTTGAGAGTGTTATCTCAAGCCTTCATTTATATTCTTAAAACAGTGAGTTTTCTCCTTTTTCTTTTTTTTTTTTTTTTTTGTATTTATCTGAAACAAGCCTTGCTAGCTATTGCTTATTGCTAAAAATACAGTTAACTGCAATGCTAAAGTTTTACATTTTGTTCCAAACCAATTGATGAATACTGTTTGCTACACCACTACCCAGAAAATGCTATTTAGATTGATGAAACTGGAGTGTTTGCCTGTGGTTTACATTATTTCCCTGCCTTGGGGGAGGAGAAATATCATCTAGGGAGCTAGTAATCTATCACTTCAATGTCATTGATTTAAAATTTCCCAAAATAACACAGATGTAAGAAAGACACTTAGCATAAGTATTACAGCAAAAGTGCAGAATGAGGACAACATAATAATAAAAAAAAAATCCCCCCAAAACCAAAAAATCCACAAAGTATTTAGAGAGGATTTTAATAATGTCCCATTTTCATAATTATAATTACATGACAAGTAGGTTCTTACTACTAAGCCTCCAGATTCTTGATTTAATAGAAGTTTTGAGTTTGTAAATAAAACCTAACTGTTCAGACTATCACTTAACATAGGCATGCAGGCGGGAATGCTGGAACCTGTGCTCTCCTCTCATTTGCATCAGCTTGTACCACTTTGTGGTTTTATCTTAAAACGATCGCAGAGGAACTCCCAGGCCTAAAACAGGAACACGTGCAGCACGCAGTCGTGTGCTTCGAAACACCCCGTTACCACCGCGAGCAGTGCCTCACACCTAGGACGTGCGCTGTCATGATCCATCCTGCACAGCAGGATCCTGCTCCGCCAGCGAGCCCCTACAGCACTCCCAGCACAGCTGGCGGGAAGGAAACCTCCTTAACGTCCTGTCCAAAGGAGATACGCTTGGCTTCACTGGCTGTTCTTTCTGTAGACCTTAGCTCTTACTCCTGGATGTTCAGATGTTCCTGGATGAGTTTTCATGGAAAAATACAGTCTTGGCATCTTTCAGGTCTATTCTTTTCATGATCTGTTCTTGCATGATTTAGGGCTAAGATCCCATTGCAGTAAGCTAATTATTTACTGTTTTCCTATTGCAACAGCTGAAGCACAGAACAATTCCTGACACACCAAGAATCTCCCAGCTAATAGTGACTGCTTCCTTACCTGTAATTTCCTTGCTTTCTTCTCAGAAGCCTGCGACTCCAAACGTGTGAGAACAAGGAGAGATTTCATACAAGAATCTGCTGCAATCCTGCCAGCAGCAAAATGACAGATCCTCCACTTGTCTCGTCTCTATACATTAGCTGTTTAGAAGGCAGCTTCTCCGTCACAGAGAAGGGTCTCCTATATGAATTCATAAGAAGTCATTTGAAAACGCGATGCTGAACAAGTCATTCAACATACAAAGTATTCTGAATAATAAGCAAAACAGACTCTAAATCTCATGTCCTCAGACTGAAAAGTCATTCCTTTTCAAGTTACAAGTGGTTTGGTCATAATCCTACCTTCCTGTTCTTAATGTTACAGGCCTGGCTAGGTGGGAGGAAGTTCTCCAGGTTTAGAGGCTGAGAAACTTTGTTCTAAACAAATCTATCCATAGTGATCATGCCACGAGCTTCCTCAGAGCCGATCTGATCCCCTTCCAAATGGGTAAAGACTCCTGATTTCCTTTTTCATGCACTTCTCTCTCTCTACACCCTCCATAGATATTTTTAAATCTTCAGTGGATTTTAAAGTACATAAATAGATAAATCCATTTCTGACGTGACCTACATGACCTGGCTCTTAGCCTAAGGGGTCATCCAGGCTCCTGGACAAGAAGAGTGTATACACAGTTCTGTAGGAATTCCCAGCCTGTACGAAGGGACTGGTTTGGGAAAGGATCACAGGATTTATTCTCTTTGGACTTTGTTGCCTTTCAGGTCAGCAGCATGTCTGACAGCTCCGCGGGGCCTCACAAGAGGCAAAGGGGCCTGTTTATCCCACTTACCATGGGCTGATAATCACATTGAAAAGCCCAGTGGAGCCATAATTAGCAGTGCTGATTAACAGCTCAGAAGCCATAGCTAAGGCTGAAATGGCTGACGGCCGAACTCCAGTATTTTATCCTGTTTTGTCAAGGTTGGACTGGGCTGTTGTTCCTGCTCCATAGCAGGCTCATCAGGACTGCTAATGCAAGGCATTTCATACGCCCTCTCTGCCCACACAATTCCTTTTCAATCCCTCATGCTACTACTGACAGATTAAATAGTCATTTTTAAAAACGGAGGAAACATGTAGAGAGACCTATTTTCTGGAGTGTATTATATATAAAAATGCCAGTGTCAGCTGGCAGGCAACCTTTCCTCTCAAAAACATAGCTTTGCAAGCTGAAACCCAGCTGAGATGAGAGGCAACTTCATACAAAGGCTTCTCTGCCTGTCATTCTCTGTACTCTGAAAGTAGTGAGGGTTATGCCCCACCTCATGCAGATCTGCCAAATAAAGGAAAGAGGAAAAAAAAAAAAAAAAAGGAAAGAAAGAAAGAAAGAGAAAAGGCCTGATTCATTGCTACCTGAGTTGCTCACAGGAATTAGGTGATGCCACAGAAAGTCGTTACAGAAAATCTCTGCTCTTTGATGCGTAAGAACATCAAATATGCAAGACTTGTAACTGTTGCAGGGATGTAATTGAGAGTACATCCCATTCAGGCTTCTAGTAGCACTGATATTAGAGAAATTGTCCATGGTTGTTCAGGCCTCAAAATGCTTCTTCTGTTGCAATTTCAGAGGACTGGTATATTTGTTTGAAGACTCTGAAGATTTGTTTGAAAAAGTTGAAAGAACTTCTTTCCTGTGATGGTAATGGAGCCCTGGGACAGGCTGCCCAGAGAGGCGGTGGAGTCTCCTTCTCTGGAGATCTTCAAACTTGCCTGGATGCCACCCTGTGCGCCGTGCTCTGGGGGTCCCTGCTGGAGCAGGAGGTTGAACTAGATGATCTCTAGAGATCCCTTCCAACCTCAACTGTTCTGTGATTCTGTGATTTGGACTTTCAGTTCTTTGGCTTTAATAAGTGGTGAAGGGGGAAGATCTGCTTTATGGTCTTCCTCTGAATAGGTCTATAAGGGCAGCAGAACTGTGTTGTAGAAATCCTGCACTCATAGACTGGGTACCTCGCAATGTTACAGACTGGATGAATTTAGCACTACCAGTACCCTGGACTTCTTCATAACGTAGGATAAACACACTCACCAGGGTATGTAAACTGTCCAAAGCTGGGAGCTGCTTCCCTTTTCCTGAATGTCCTTATGCCTCTATCCCTGGGAATCTACACACTATGTGCAGTCTCTAAGTCTCTAAATCCTTGGTCTGCCAAGAAGCTGCACAAAGTGCAGTGACTCTTGCAAAAAGCACACCGGGGAACCGCCGGTGCAAGAGCAAGGGAATGCCAGAATGTCCCATTTAGCTGTTTGTCCTATGCAGAACATGACCTTATTACACTGTAGGTGCCTACATTGCTAGGTGTACTGTATCGAAAGCTTTGTATCATGAATATAAGCAGTAATAAATATGAGCTTTTACCTGTTGTTCAAACTTAATATGATCCTAGAACCACAAGAGCATGTGGTCTATTTAGCCTGGTGAATCTATTTAGCCTGCCATCTAAAGCTCCTTACCAAATGTATCTTCATTGTCTTCTCATTTGAAGACCTACACTTGGAGTTTGTGATGCCTGTTTTTTTCAAGCAGAGGCTTGAATTTTCATGTCCTCATTCGTTTATGATTAGGAACTTTGACACAAAGGCAGCCATCATCAGAAGGCATTTAGCAAATGCCAAATGTACATTTAATTCACTGATCAGGTTTAAATCAAGCTCCAGTGGGTAGGATGAGAACATTCTTCCAATAAAAGAATGTAGGATGAAGGGTTGTTTGTTCTCTATTTTTTTCCTAAACATTTTCAGCTCTGAAGTAAAGTTTTACATAAAGCTTGTCAAGGAAAAGCTCTTAATTTCTATCCTGCTGAGCACACAAAGCACTGATGAGTCACTGCAAAGCTTTCCCAAACTTCTTTGAACATGTCTAATGTGGGATTTGTGTTGGGATTGCATGAGCACAAATGCACTCAAAACATGTCCTGGAGTCTGTGGCTGTAATTGAGCTGGATCAATCCTAGGGCAGGTTTCCTTGAGGCTGCCTAGGGCTCTACTAGGCAAGCACAAGCACATAGATTTGCAATCACTAAAAAAAGTCAATAAAAGCCAGCCCACTTCAAACGCTTAGTGCTTTGGGGTTTGGCTCATTTGTATTTCTACTAAAGAATTATAAATGTATCTCATCATACAACTTCCAGCTCAGTGGCAAGACATGCAAGGCATTTCTCCAGCAGGAGAGAGCTCTCCTGCTTGGAGGGTGCTGGCCTGCTTTTTCTGCCCTTCCTTGTGGGCATCCCAGCAGGAGACCACTGAGAGCAAGAGACCATGTGTTCACTTAGCAGCATGGAGCCATTATCTTACTTTTTAACAGTCAGAAAACAGAGCTCTGGAAATGAGGCTATGATTAGAGCCAGGATTCCGACCACTGAAGAGTGATGGTGCGGTCAGTGCTCCAGATCACTGCAGTGCATCGAGTGCTGCAGCTGAGCCTTCCTCCCCAAACGAGGAGCTTGGCACAACTCTGGAATCAATGAAGGTAGGCAGCTGCCCCAGAGACACCCAGATCTAGGTAGCCAGCAAGGTAAAGAAGTGCCAGCATACGCCTTCATGCTTCCTTTCTCCTACCCAACCACAGCAATTTCTCAGAACTTTGTCAGCCGGCTCCATTCGTGTAAGACGGCATCTTCTGCCAAGAGCAAAGGCCATGGCTGGAGGGGACGGTTGCAGCCAAGCTCTCTCACAAAGGCTTAGGGTATCATCCTTTACAAACCTGCCACACTGTCATAACACAGAATGCCGGATGGAGAAGGGAAACTAGGACACCCTTCCCTATCTGCTTGCTTCGAGATAGTGAAAATTTCAGAGCCCTGCTCCTCTTTGCACCATCTCCTTGCTGGACCAATTAGTCCTCCCTGTTCTGCTGAAACTGCAACACAGCACACTTCACGTCCCACAGTCTTGATGAGCTGGGATCGCATAGGGTAGAGTAGCTCTACCATCAAGACGTTCGTCTGCTTGCAGAGGAGGGGAGAAAACACGTGAATTTAAACCTTTGGTGAGTAGCTTGTTGAACTCAGATTTCTTGCCGTCAGAGACCTCCTTTAGTCCTCTAAAACTTTCATTGCCTAAATTAGAACTGAATGAAGATTTCTGAGCATTTCAAAACGTGTGAAGCTATTCCCTACTTGGCCTGCACTCCGTCTCCTCCAGGTACCAGGCAGGGCAGGCCAAACTACTCAGGCTCCCAGCACAAAGCTAGGAAATATTTAACATTTTAGAATAGAAGACGGAAGTTCAGAACACAAGATGTTATCCAGACTAAACTAAACTTGCTAAATCTTGAACCATTTGTTTTTCTGGTGTAATTATGCATATTGGATCCTTCATTTTTTAAATGAAAATGAAACACCATTCTTCTTTACTGTCTGCTGGAAAGATGAGTCTGAGAAAACCTGCTGTCAAAAGCATTTCTAGGCATTTAATTGCCTACTCCGGCAGCCAATCCAAAGTCTTGATTTCATTTCCAGTATTTTGTAAAGCTTGTAATTAGTCTTAAGCTCTGGATGAAGATCTGTAAAGCTGAGGTAAGCAAGTTGTCTGCAGCTGGGAGCAGTTTTGCTGGGCCTCTCATCACAAGTCCTTCTAGGAACGTTGCCTATACAGTAACTTTCTGTAATTTTCCCCTGTAGAAAAATAAATTACAAAGGCTTGCTAGGTTAGTCAATAAAATGCCCACCTTTCCCCTTCCCTTTGCCATTTAATAGAGCCCTTCTCACACCCAATGCAAATACAGCTTTATTTCCCACCTCAGGTTGTTAAAAGTCTTCTTCCTTATGCTCAACATTGTAACCCACCCACCTGCCCCCAGACTCCCCATGTGCACGGTATTATGAAGCTGTAGCTTTCTGTACAGCTCATTTCCAACAATCTTTGTCACACTGTAGGGGGTAAATCTGGCTTAATCCTGAAATGAATATGTTTTATGGCAATATGTTTACACATCAAATAAAACTGAAATGCTACCTTACTTTGGCAAATATATTTGATCTCAGTTTACAGGAGAATATCAAAGGTGAACATTAGAGAACAAGCTCTGCACAGATGTATTTTTTTCCATCGGTGACAGACTTGAGGGTGAGTAGTCCTTTGGAAATGACATTTTTGGACATGCTTGATACCTGGGAATGACACTTGCTGTTAGATAGTGCCCATTTGTTTCAGCTATTCTAGAAATGCATTTTTCTTGCAGTGGGAGCCACAGTGAAGTGGCCTTCTGTGTCACCACCAGGAAAAATAAAAGCTCCTTGCAGAGTTTATTATTTTCAACTATTTTAGAAGTATACGGGTCTTTTAAAGCAAAGACGCATGTGTTAACATTGCTGAAATATAACTGAATAGACTTAAAAGGCATAAATAAATTTGATTCTGTTCCACCTATTCCAGAGACATTTGTGCAGGCAATACTCTGTCATTCAGAGCACGCTGCTCCAACAGGTCACAAACAGCAGTGCCGAGTAAGTGTCCTGGCACAACGTGCTGTTTGTGGAGCTCCGGGGCAAAATAACCAAAACACTGAACATTGATGAAAAATCATCCCTCTGACCTCTTTTTGTGTTAACCTTAATGCCTGTAAATACTGTGCGGGAAGATCCTTCTTTTGTGGCACGTCTTGGCAGTTCTACGGGAGAGGAGGCTGGCACGAGCACTGTCTTGGGACTTCCTTGCTTCTGTCACTTTATGTCACAATATTGCCTTTATTTTAATGAGAGGGTGTTACATTTCACGTCTGCCTATGATAATGAGTTTAAAACAAATGCAAAATGACATCAAAGCCAGCAAATTCTAAAGCGCTAGATGTTTATGTAGCTAACGAGAAGAAATGTTAAAATTCTATGTATTTTGTTAATAAAATAGACCCTTCCAGTGCTGAACGGTACAGCCCTTGAGTCTTACCTCCCATTTAGCAGTGTCTACAGCGCTGAGGTTTGAGCACACCGTGCTGGATGATGCCCAATATATGGTACCTGTTACAGCCTATTACCCTCTACAGCGCTGGCATTACAATGTCTTCTGCTAGTGCCCTGCACCAGGAGCGAACGGGTGGGGGGAACGGCAGCCGCCTGACACTCACTCTTACCCCAGGCAAGCAAAAAGAAGTGACAAAGCCACCTCTATCACACAGAAGTGGAACATCTGTTTCCTTGGGAATGCATTTATACCCAGATAAGGACTGTCACAGCTGAGTTTTTCTTAACTTTGTCATTAAACTGAATAACAAAGTACAAAAATAAAAGTAAAATGATGGATAGGACATTGTTACAAGTATTCCCTTTTTTCTGAACTTAGAGAATAAAAGAACTCCATCACTGCTTGCTCTTTGACAAATCCATGCCAAATAATGTTATAAACTTAGTATCACCCAAGCCATAGCTCTTATGGCTTGATGTGACAATGTTGAAAACTACAGCTGGCTCTACGACCGAAGAAAGGTTGTGCATTGAATTCAGATAAAAGACATGCTCAAATAATTTCCATTTGATTCTCTACCAGCTTTTATTTCATTCCATATTTCATAATTTATTTTCCTCCTGAAAATACTAATTTTCTTCCTCGCAAAGGTGACTCACTCTCCACCTGCTCAAATAAAGTTCCAGCATGTGTATTCACACTTGAGATTTTCATATTGCCAAATGAACTATCCAGCATTTTTCAAAGAACCTAGTTAATATAGTTTCTTGATTAAAAGTCATTTATTTTTATATTTTCTTCATAAATTTACCAGCTGTACATCATTTATTTGCAGAAAACCTTTGAAAGATTTTAGTGTAAGCAAGAAATGTGATTCTTCAATCTCTTATTCTTTATTTTGCTCATCTCTGATAATTTTGCATAAAAGAGCTATTAACCTCTTTCTGTTCTTCAGCCCCAAATCAACTACCCTTCTAATCACACTGGCCGTTTTCTTAAAGGTAATGTGATGTGATCATGTGATTCATTCTAGTCTGGCAAATCATTCTTCTGTTCTACTGTAAATTTCTGTAAATTAGCAGCTCGGAGTATTTCTAGGTGAGTATGGGCAACCTTGTCCCACTTGTCTGTTTCATAATAACTGAAGAAATACAGATGTATATGTACCCAACTGGTAAAATTACACATGCAATCCAGTGCTGTAACCTAGATCACAGTTAATAGTGTTGTTTCGATCTCTCCTCTAATTAACCTCTCCACCTTTTGTTCCCGGAGTCTCAAAGCAAATCTAAACATTGTAGAACCACCTAAGTAAAAGCAAAAACAAGCAAAAATTTCTTGAAGCACAGAATTTTCACCCAAAACTGCCTTAGTCTAAGACCCCAAGTAGGTATAATTCACTCACAGAGATAAATTTTCTACATATAAAAAATGTCTGAGTCTGAAAATTGCTTCTCTGTTTAATGATTGCTTCACTTGAATTGTCAGGGAAAACTTGACTGCAAGCATCTCCTCCAGTACGAACTTCCCATATTTCACACACTACATATTAAGTTTACATCTTACAGCAAGAATGAGGAGAACCAAAGTCCTTTTGTATGAGCCCACTAGACAGTAAAATACAAGTCAGTAAAAGAGCAATTCCTATATGACCTTTTCTTGGGCTTCTCTAGGACTTCATAAACTCTTCTCCATTTCCTATTTCTAAAACAGAACAGCAACAGTCTAAACAGAACAGCAACAGAACTAATAGCCATGGTACAGAGGGGACATCCTGGCCTCTTCTGTGCCACTTTAATGGCAATAAAACTGATCCGTGTGAGGAGACTGTTGTTTGTGTATGCATGAACGTAGTATATCACAAGTCTATGACCAAGCGTTCATTCTCCAGCCCCGCTCCTTGTCCCCTGGCTCCCTAACTGCTCTGCCCTACAGCAGGATCAACAGTGACTGCTCTCCTGCTTGGACTCCTTCCTTCAGGAGGGGGTGATTTGGGCTTCACACGCTCAGTACTGGTAGATGCACCACAACTGGAGACAGAGACTTCCACGGCGCTGAGTGAAGCAGGGAATGGAGCATGTGGAGACAGGTGCTGTCAAGGAAAGCATGTTTTATTTTGCTTTTAGAGTAGCTAATGCACTCTCTCAAGGAAAGTGCCGGCTGCTCAGTTCATGCTGCTTTACCCTCAGGAGTGATTTAACTGCAGCTTGAGTGCAGTTTTCAAAATCGCAAAGTTCCACTGAGATTTGATTCATTGAAAAAGTGAGTCCTTGGCTGTTGCATTTTCCCCTGAAAGCTGTGTTTGAATTTACAATAAATCTTAGACATTTGTGTTGCAGGTGTGCAGACCCTATCAAGACATGCTTGTTATGGAAAGGTAAAAACTGTGTTTTCTGACATACTTGCTCCATGAGCTCCATGGTTCTCACAGGCATGTTAGATTCTCTACTAATGTTCTCTATTAGTTTAATAAAAAGAAATAAAAGTAAGTCTAGTCTCTCCTAAAACTTCCAAGGCATGAATCAGCGCAGAGCCTCCTCCGTAGTCTTGCCAGGATGACATATGAGATCCACAGTGTATGTCTACGTCACTGAAGTCTGCAGAGACAGAAATAACAGCTTTGGTAGAAAGCCAAGAGCTACTCACTGAACAAAACCTGCCACTTTTACTGTTTCCTTCTTCTCTCCTTTCTTTTATTCAGCTCCCTTCTTTCACTGCGTCTTGCAATCCCCTTATCTATTAGCTCCTTAGACTCAGTATCACCTTTTTACTAAATTTAGCTGGAATGAGTCACTTTTTACGACCATCTTTAAAGTAGCAGAAATATAGGTAGCAGAAATACAGTTTTATGCTACACAGAACTTAATCAGTGGTTTCATAGTTGCATATTTTCCATATTTTCTGGAGGATTTGACCTTTTTACTTCCCATGATTTTGTATTTGAATCTTCCAGCTGTCAGTGAGGCAGAATGTCTTTTGCCACATGTTAACTTGCTTTTTCCACGTCATTGCTTTTAACAGACTCACCAATCAGTGCAATATCACCATTGTCCTTGAAGGTGGCGTGTATTTTACAGTCACCTCTCAGTTTTTGGACACCACTAATCTCTTTCTTCTTTTCATTTCGTTCGTGCCTGCCTTTTGTGCAGGATTTTCTCACTTCTTTTATGTGAAGGTTTCTCTGGAAATTATGTGTGCTAGAGCTGGTTTCACAGCTCTAGCATGTAATTTTGTATCAGCTACCATGTATTTGTCATTTTAGTTAGAGATTACTGCTCTGTTATCTGATCCTTATACGTTTCATAGGTATCCTTGTGGGAACGCTACTAACCCACCTATTACAGGCTCTACTACCACTAGAAGGAATGGCTTTCCTTGACTTTTTACCCCTGACCCTCTCTCATGGTAATTCCTTCCCCCAGTTTAGGCATGGCTCTGCTCCCGTATCACTGCTATTTGCAGACAGGCACATGACATCGTCCTTGCACCAGGCTACTCAAGGAAGCAGGCCTGTAAATTTTGCTCATTAAATTCTTTTATTGGAGCAGAGAGATGAGGAAAGCTCTCCGTACTTGTGTAGCAGCTCCATCCTTGCCTGGGAAGGTGAAACGGTTTTGATGCCGGGAGCAGTTCTCCTCCTCTGGAGTTTCCTCTGTTCACTTCTGGCATTCCTGCTCGGAATGTCACCTATTGTCAAACTGCTGAGATATGTGGTAAAATTTCAGTCAAAGTCCATAGACAGCTACGGAACCGACTCTGTCCTGTTACGTATCTGCTAAGTGGTTGGTAGCCCCCAAGAGACTGCTCCACTTTGCAGGGCATGGTTGATACTCTCCATATGAGTGAGGCCTGTCTCACCTCCATGAACACATATTATGATATTATATTTGATGTTCAAACAGCTTTCATCAGTTTCTGCCTGTGGAGATGTTGCTTACATTAACAATTTTCCAGCACGTTGCAAGCAAAATGAGTAGCTGTTTTTTGCAGTTACTCCTCTGTCTTTTCTCATTTTGTGCTTAAAATTCATCTCTTTCACCACAGTTTACAATCTTCTCACTTTTTCTTTTCATTGTAGTCCACAGTCTTCTGATTAATCTCTGGAACTGGGCTACACAAAATCATTCAATATAGAACAGGATTTACATGATCTGTAAGAGTGCTGCCCTGATTCAGTCTCTTACAGAATTCCCTCTGCCTCACATCTCCGTTTTGATATATTGGCTTTGCTTAGGCTTTTAGAGACACAAAACAGATCCTGAAGAACATGTGTAGCTTAACTGAAATCAATGAGGCTTCATCCTGAGAGCTAATTATAAATGCTGATTCAATTATTATAAATTCTGATCAATTCAACATCTGATAGTTTAAGGCCCATAGAAAGAAAGCACCTTCTGTTTGTTCTTTTATTTCATGAAGAATAAGACACCAAAGATTCTTGGGAACTGCAAACCTTCTTCCTAATTATTTGCTGAGAATCTGATTTAGAAAATTTTGTCTTTCCCCATTAGCTCCCTAGATAACATGAAATGAAAATGTGTTCTTACTTAAGAAATAGCTGTTTGTTGCTTGATGCAGAATCTAGCACTTTTCTGACAGAGCTGTAACTACAGAATTTGTCCAATATGTTATATTTAATGTATCAAATGTCTCAGAGGTTTTTTCTCACTTCACAGGCATCCACATATACTTCAGCCTTCCAGAATGAAATAGAGTTTTCAAATACTGATCTCTGAGCAGAATAACACACTTTTGTTATATATTTCTGACAGGACTAGACCTTTTTCAAGGGCAAAGCAAAACAAAACATCTCCAAATCCTTCAGATTTATATTTTCACTAGGCTTATTTCTTTGCCTTAACGTGCTTATTTTCATCAATATAATGCTTCTGACGTCTAAGAAGGGTAGTTTCTTCAAGAGATAACTTACTGAACTGTGATGTAGAACAACTCATTTTCCCTTTAAATAATGGAATAGCAGTCACTTACTACTCAGAAACTATTTGATCTGAATTTGCATGGCTGGTAACTAAAGCTGCTGTGTTATTTAGTTTATTTACCATTGGTTTTGTTTGTTTTTCAATATTAAGGACAAAAAAAAAATTTCTCCTGACAAGGTTGATATGGTCCCTACAGACTGAATAAGCAAAGATATTGCTTGTTCATCATCATCCCTGACTTATCTTTGCTTCTTCCCTGTCTGTCCAAACCATCCATAGTCTTGTCTAAAGCTGACATGACCGCTGTCTGTTGCCATTCCATATCTGTCCTGCCATCTGCTTACACTAATCTAATCTAATCCAGCAAAAAGACCCTCCTCCTCCTATTTCCTGCCCCATTGCTCAGGCAATTACCAATAGAAAAAACAGGAATGTTTCTTCTGTTGCTTTAGGGAGCTTCTGTTCTGGCCCACCAGCAAGGCTGGTCTGTGATGGAGTGTAACTAAAATAAGGATATGAAGGTAGAAAGGAGTTATCTAAGGATCTTTTGCGACTTTATCTCCATCTACAGGCATGTGATGCTACAGTGGCAAACATACTTTTATTATGGCATCCCATTCTCCTCTCTTCTGCTTCCAAAAAACACTTTATTTCTTCTGTTTGCACTTTATTTCTTTCCATCCCATTCAAAAAAAAAAAAAAAAAAAAGGATAACTGAATTCAAATGGTACCCCTCTGCAGCTAATACAGACTTTACTCTAGGCTTGTCTCTTTATGTGCTAAGCAAAAATTTTACACAATCTTTCTGATAATTCCGCATGTTTTTGAAATGAATTCAGCTGGCAGCAAGAAGGTGGTGCAATTTCATAGCGTTCAGTTCCTGGCTATGAAATATCTGTGTCTTCTCCCTGCACGCCCTAGGACTGTTCCTAGGGGCCAGGCCACGTCCCTGGCACAGTGACACAAGTGCACCGGCACCTTTAAGAGCTTGAGGAAGCCGAGGAGGGCAGGACGGCAGCAGACAAGAGCCTGCACGAGATAAAATCAGCGCACTCTACCTGAACTCGAGGTCTGCTTTAAGGATCTCACAATACGCCCGGACTGCCTGCCTGCATGACAGCTCCCGTACAAGCTGTACAGATTTGTACACGATACAAACTATCCTCTCATTTTGCTGGAGAATAGCGCAACTGGAGTATAGGTGTTCAAATAAACGGAGTCCGTTTTTCATTTTCTAGCCTGTTGTGTTTTCTAGTTTAACTCACGAGACCCAGAACTCATGGAGGAGCTGGTATTCCTCCTGGAGACAAGTGCAAAATTACAGGCTTTGGCTTGGCGACCTGTGTTCACAATGCTGCATTTATGGTTTTATTTCTACCATGTTCAGTTCTATTAATATTTAATTATTCATCTTTATTAATGTTAATATCTCTGTCGATATTTAAATATTTTTTTCTCTATTAAGAGCATGAAATTTAGGCAATGACTTTAACAGTCTGAGCTTTTGTCAGACAGAAAATTTATTAAAAATGGCCTGGGGTATATTAAAACAATTAATGCAGACCCAAAATTTTACTGAGGAAGAAGAGCAGTAAAATTTTTGTGCTGAAGAACTAGATTTATTTTTTTTTCTTTTTTTGGCAGCTAGATATTTGTAATTTCTGACCACGCATTTCTTGGCACATGCAAAGCTAACGATTTGCTGCTGCCTTATCACCCTCGCACCAACCCCTTCCTGCCACGGCGCCTTGCTGAACCCTGACCCATAGAGATTAGCTGTGCCTAGAGAAAGGGGTGAAAGGTAGTTTGGTCTCCCAGCCCTTTCCATCTAATCTTCTCTCCTGAGGCTTTCAGGAGCATTACCAGAAAGTTTAGAACCTGCTGGCACTTTGGTGATTCCTTTCCTTGTTTTGTACTTGTTATTTCCTCCAACAGAAGAGTATTGAAACCCTTATGGAATGTGAAACAGCGTTCCTGAAATTTAACTAATAAAAAGTACTGGAAGATAAACAACTGTTATTGACTGTAGCATGTCGAAATGACAGCAAAACTTCAAGGGCACCACTGTGCACACTGACTATATGTAAGCAAAAGTGGCCAATGTGACTGGTCACATTAAACTGAACACAGAACCAAGTAATAACACAACAGATCTGCTTGAGAAGAGCTATTCCGATCAATAGAGATCTTTTATTTCTCTCTCTTTCATGTAGCAGCCATCTATTTTGATAGCAGTTATTTCCTTCTGGCTACCAAGGCACATGCTTTGATCTTTGCGTGTAATGAAAGGAAGGATAAAACCTATCACAGCACTAGCATATACTTTTGTCCAAAACCACATGAAACTGTAACAGAATAGCATAAAAACAAACTAATTATACAATAGGATCTTTGACACAGGATCCTAGAAGGATTAAAAATTTATATAATAAAAGTAAATTATACTTTGCAATTCAGAATGGATCTCTTAAGTGAACACAGATCCTATCTATAGGCACAGTTTTACACTTCCTTGATTTCAAGAGAAAAAAAAATAAACACAAACTGATTGATGGAACATGAGCAAAAGTAAATGCAGTTTTTTCATTTCTCTGAAACATTAGACTTGATTTTTTTTAAAATTTTTTTATTTACCAAAAAGATATAGGTTTACTCATAGGTTTACTTTTTTCATTTGCTAAAAATACACAGAAAAGAAGGTTTTGTCCTTAAAGAGGGGTACTCAGATGTCCATAGGTTACATGTCTTTCACAGTCCGTATAGGAAATGAGCAGCAGATCCTAACACCATTCATTCCTACACAGCCTAACCCCATGGTGCTCACCACCAAGGCCCTCCCCTCGTCACCACTATTTTAATGTGGAAGATGCTCCCAAGCTCATCTTCTTAAGGGCATGGGAGTTCCTATTCATCTTTCTGGCTGTGCTCAAACTGACATATCTGCCTCCTAAACTTGACAGGATTATTCAGGGCTCACCTACCTTGAGACCTGTGGCCACAATTGACCCTTTTAACCACTTCTATTCAACCAGTTTCATCTGGTCAATCATTTAATTCTGAAGGTCTGGGGCCTCCACAGGCTCAAGAGCTACAAAGCACCAAGGAGCCATGGACCAACTTGCCCTTCTGTAATCCAGCCTGTGAGCTGATCTTATCTCAGTTTGATCTGGTAAAATCCATGCGGCTGTGAGCCAGAGCGGCACCTAATGAAGTCAAATGCTTACCTCATGGTTCTCAGGTGACTTCTCACATGTTCTATATAAATCTACACTGAGTTTTACAGTATCTAACAGTTTAACTGCACATCAGCAAAACACATATTTCTAAGAGGTCTATGAGCCTTTAAGTATTTGCCAGCTAATTAGAATCTGCATGTACCAGATTGTACATCTGAATCTAAACATCTGCCGTGTTCTAGATGTTCAGGAAATCAGCTATATTTAGTTTTCATTTTCACCTAGGCAAAACCACTGCCATGCTTCTCAGATAGGGGCATTCAAAGCCAGCGTCTTCCCGGACAGAAGTAACTATCTCCTCAGTATCCGCGTGTGGGAGCTGTACCCTCCTCCGGACACAAACTTTTTCCTCACATGCCTGCTTTCATTCACTACGTTTTGTGCTTGACTGAGGCTCTGAATCAGCTGACTCGACAAGCTTGTGTGTTCAGTTTCCCATCGCAACTAAAACATTTTGCATTTTCACCTCGGCTACAGTATTGCCTGGTGAATAGGTGTGGATAATTGTCATAATAAGCTGTTACTCTGCAGAGACTGTTTGGAGGCTTTCTTGCACAGAGCACCAGAACAGAGTGCTGCATGTGCTTTGTTTTACTGAGGCTTTTATGTTGCTCAGTGAACTGTGATCTTTAAAGAAGCTTGACTTTGATAGCTTTACGTCCTATCTGATTTCCATCAAGTGCAGCAAAGAGCTCATTACTGTTCAAAGAATTGTGTTAATGAATTATAAGCAGTAGGAGGTGATGTGCCCTTATCCCACTCTTTTCCCCCTCTCCTTCACAGCTCAGTCCTCTTTCCTGGATCTCACTTTGTTGTCTGACTAGGGTTTTAACAGCCTCTCATTCATCAGTTTAACTGAGTAGGTACTAGGTCTGTACAAGCTGGAACTGGTACAATGCATTACCAGGCAGAGTATATCTTTTAGAACTTAAAATACAGAGTCAAGGGAAAAAAATCCTGAGCCACTACAGACAGAGAGATGTACTTGAATATGAGACCATAATGACAAATGAGGCATTTGCCAAGGTCTTAATGCTCATCAAGGTGAACTTGCTAACAGAGGCCTGTGATGTTTTAAGACAGGCCATTTCTAAGTGACGAAAATCTGCAGCCCTGAGTCATAATCATGTGAAGGGCCTTGTCCTGTTGAATACATTTATTATAAAAAGTACAGCCCTGAGTATGAATAGGCTGTTGTGCCTAAAGGCTGGTCCTGCAGGGCTCAGACTTGGCTTTTCACCCTTTCCACCTTTTGAAAGGTGAAGGAACCTGGATTACAGCAACTGGCTGCTTTGCAGTCTGAAGACCAGCACACCCAGCTGCAGCTCATGCCTTTTCTTTGTCATTCCAGGGGCAACTTCACATTTTTAGCTCTGAGTACGGAAATCTTCAGTATGAGAAAGGACTTCCAGCAGACCCCCACCAAGAGCTCTTCTCAATAAGCTTTGATAAGCAAATCATCACATAGACTGTATTTTCAAACTGCCGAGCCAAGAGAGCATTTTCTGGAGTAATCTAATATGGTCGTTTTTCCAACAGCTCTATCCTTGCTGTCCAATTCAGCTGCAAACTCAATATACTAGCAAGTTGTAGCAGATTAAGGTACTAGTTACCCTAGTCATTTCTGGTGTGGCACTCACTTGGCTTTACTTTTGATATGTTTGCTAAGCAAAACCACCTCAACTGCAAACAGTGCAGCCTTGGTAGAGCAAACCAGTGTTAGCCGGGAGAAGGGAGGAGATTTGCAAGCGCATGATAAAGAGTGAAACCTTGCTCAGAACAAGGGATCAGAACAGACTGCAAGCCCACAGCCAAACCAAAATAACTAGTTTGACTAAATCACTGCAAATACGGGTCACCTTCTCGGCTTGCTTTCACTTGGCTGAACTGGCCTTCCCTCTAATTGAATCCTAATCTGGTTTACTTGTAATTAGCAATAACAATCATCATTTAAATAACAAAAACATATGATAACTCTCAAAAAGGCCTTTATTTACCCTACTAATTATAGCAAGTAATTTGTACTACTTTCTTTAATAGGGGCTATAACTATTATTCCACCAGATTTTAAGAAAACATTAACAGGTACATACGCGTGCTCCTAACTGTGAGCGTGCTCAAAGGCAGAGCCTCAAGGTCACTTGGAAAGACCCGGTTTGGTCTTTTAATTAATGTCTCCAGGGCCGGCTCCCACACGGCAGAGCTGGCCGGGGCTGTGGCCTTATGAGCCTTGGGCAAAAGCAATATATAATAATGATAATTATTATAAAATATAATATAATATAATATATACTCAGCTCCAAACAGCAAGAGAGCAGTGAATGGTCGTGGCCTTTTTCTTTCTTTTTTTTCCCTCCTTTTTTCCCAGGTGAAGGCATACCAAGGGCTCCCAGCAATCTAGCAGAGCTGATGTATCTGGTTTAAGTAAGTATGCACTAGTCTCTAGAGTTTGATACATGCTGATTAAATAGTACACTTTTAACTTGGTTGCTGGCCATGATGTGCCTATGCTAACCACTCATCAAAAGACAGAGAGCTGTAAACATTAGTTTTGGTATCCAGACTCTGCGAGTTAAATAATTATGCAAGTTATATATTATTCTTAGAAGTATCCCACAAAAGTAACTGCCTGGGTGACTGCAATATTGCATGAGACTCATTAGAACTTTATTCAGTTCAGTTCTGACAACACATATAAAACTTCACTGAGAGAAGTGGAGTATTAGCCAGGGCTTGATGTCTCTCACTCCCTGTATCCTGTAAAAAACAGGTTTGCTACTTGGAACACCGATATTCACCAAAGCCTAATCCAGGCTGCCCGGCAGTCTTTCAGATACACTCTTGAACACTGCCGTTTCAGAAGCCACCCCAGCCAGCATGAGTCATATCTGACGTATCGTTATTTAGATACCTAAGAGATATAAGCAATGTTGAAAACATTTCGTATGTTGAGTGTTCAAATCTCACTGATATTTTTATTACACATATAAAAATTCAGCAGTAGTTACCTCAAAGCCAGAGTTTTGTTGCTTAAAATATAGATCAATGAAAAGAACAATAGGCAGGAAAGGAGGAAGGGAGGGAGGGAGGAAGGAAGGAATATACAGTGAATCAGAAGAGAATAAATTCTGTGTTTAGCCTTCCTATTGGCAAGTTATTATAAATGATAGCATACATGTTCACAAAAGAAAATTAAGAAATATCACCACATCAAATAGAAGGAAACTTGTTCAATTATATCAACTAGCTCACTGGTGATTGATTTTAGCAATGGAAAAAAGAGGAGATAAATTCTTTTTGCAAATGCATATTTTAATAATCTGAGTGCACAAATATTTGAACCCACCACCTAGAAACACAGCTCATAGCACACAAAAGCGTGTGCCCTGAGGGAGGCTCAATCCTGCTCCAAAGTCCATGCTTTAGGCCCATCTCTGGTAAAGATGCAGGAGTGCAGGGAGCACAGAAGAACAAACAAAATTCGCATAAAAGTAACTGCACCCTGTTTTGGCTACAGTCAACTTTGGCAAAGGGTGACAGAAGTGACTTGCTAGTTGGGCCAAGCTGTTCTCTTGCATTTGCTCACTTCTCTTTTTCTTCCTCCCTCTCTACAAAGGCTCTGGTAAAGCCAGTGAAAGACGTTAAGAGCTCACAAGCTACTCACTCATATCTGTTGCAAAGGGACTAGGAATCAAGTTAGGACACTTTCCCAAGAAGGGAGAAAAATGGAAAAAAAAAGAGAGATGGTAAAACTTCATGAAGAGATAGTTTAT
The DNA here is from genome assembly GCA_003342815.1 of Eudromia elegans. NCBI lineage: Eukaryota > Metazoa > Chordata > Aves > Tinamiformes > Tinamidae > Eudromia > Eudromia elegans. The sequence continues at coordinate 606,840 of PTEX01000206.1, forward strand.
AGCGTTAACATGGGTGGGCAGGTCAACACTACCACCTTCAGCAGCAGCTCAGCTCTTTTAGAAAACAACAGACTGCTGTGACTCCCTTAGCAAGGCATGACTTGAGAGTGTCTCTCTCATTTCAGCTGATGTATTTGGGGAGAGAAACAAAAAGCAGGCAAACAGGCACATTGCATAAAATGACAACCTTCATTCAGCACAATGGAACAAAACTGGGATGAGTTTAACTGGATAAAACATTAACTTACTGTTTCTACTGGCGAAAATCCTGATCAACTCAATTCAATTGAACTCAAATTCACTGCAAAAAATGCTGTATTGTTAAAATATAGTGAAGTGGGTGAAATATCAAGAGCACCCTGAAGCTGTGTGATCTTGTGGATTCAGGTTTCAGAGCAAATGAGTTGCTGTATTCCAGCTGGAAGGCTGCTTTATAACATCCCAATGATATTTCTATGTGATAACTTGTTACTGTGCAGAAATTGTACTGAGTACTCAAAATGGCTAGTTAAAACCTAGCCTTGGTACATCAATGTTTGGCTGAAGTCACTATAGTAAACAAACCCATACTGACAATCCTGAAAAAAAAATGTGGCAGCATTTCATAAGCTAAGGTAAACTTGGAGTCAGATATGTGTGTATGTATATATATATATATATATATATAAGAAATGTTAATAAAAAACATGATTTTCAGAAGTAACTTTTCCTAAGTCTTAGCTGTCTTTAATCAGGAAAGTGCCTGAGTTGGGCATGGAGCTCAAAACTCGCAGACACCTGGTCAGTGAGCCCTATTCAGGAGCATTTACACTTATTCTCACTGAGCACTTTAGCAAAAGGATAGGAGCCACATTTAGCAAAGGGCTCTTGAGCCACAAGGAAGGTGTGGGGGGAGTGGTACAGGGATACCAGCTTTGCTGTGCAGGGAAAGATGCAGCAGGACCTTCTTCAGGGCTTTTGCAGCTTTCAGTCAGGAAATCACCCTCTCCCAGTGAAAAATGTTCACCTGAGTAACAACAAAGTTAGTTTTCCAGTACAGGGCTGGATATCCTACAGTGGCGATATCCTATGGCAGCAGCAGGAGCCTGAAAGAAACAGAGTGGTCATTAAGTTTGCCTGAGTTCACCTTGGATTCACCCTTCTGTTTCTAATGGGAACATGGGAACAATCCGTATTTGTCAGCATGGTGTTTAGGAAATGATCTTATTCACCTGCATATAATGAAGAACATCTCTGCAAGCACAGCGGTAGGTTTTAGAAACCAAGGATACTTCAAGTTACTTCACAAGGAATATATCTTTAAGAAACATTAAAAAATGTAAAATAGAATGTATTTTGGTGCAAGATACTGAGCCTTACTTTCAGTCTGTATTAATCTGGAATATGGCATTCCTAATGTCCTGAAAAGAAAAATCAACATTTAATTCTCCCTTCTTTTTTTTTCCACAGGAGATTTTAATAGATTCAACATCTCCACACACTAGTAATTATAACTAAAACCAAAATGTACCTTTCTTCTTCTTTTGTAAATACACTGCAGTAAATTATTTTCAAATAGGAAATAACATGTCTCTATTACTATTTACAGTGGGTAAATATGCTTGGTTGTAAGTACCTGCTTTGCTAGTCCATATTTAAAGTGATTTTTCAGGTGAAAGCACTGGTAACAAATGAACACAAACAGATTTTCCATATGGAGCCATCCGCATACACTGAATGGAATAGAACTGGCAAGGGATAAATACAGAGAAAAGCTATTTAGGGAAAGCTGTTGACCTAGCTATTTTATTTGTGTTTTGAGGACATTATTGGTTTCCATTTACACAGAAATTGAAGGTAAAATTCTCTTGTAAGGAAAAATAAATGCTGAAATAAGGCTTTTGGCTTCTCTCCAAACCTCTGTGTCTCATTTGCCTCATTTGACTGACCAGGCAACCAGTGGCATCAATTTAACAGTACAGAAGGATTTTCATCAATAGCTGCTTGCTAAGTGTTGTCATAAGCACTTTCATAACATTTCACATTAGCACTTTTTTTCTATAAACTACGTATCTTTTCTTACCTAATTTCTGCTCTGAGAAGAACCCAAATAAAGTGGCTAATAAGTGCCATCTAGTGGCTTTGAAATAAGTATCCCAAGTTGGGTGATGGCACACCATATTTCAGGTGTAGGACCACAAGTGGTTATGCAATGGTCCTTTCCAGGACACCAGGGGAAACATTAGGAACCTCAGAGGCACACCACTTTTTCCCTTAATTTTTGTGCTATATCATACATACAGGTTTCTATTTGTAGTAGCAGTAAGTTATTTTCCACTTAGAGAAATGCAATGACATTTTTCATAGATGATATAGTCCAGCTTGTCAATATTATGGCTTTAAAATTAATTGATATAATTACTTATATTTTGTATGTGCAGATAAATAGATTCATCTAAATGCATCATCTACTGTGCTGCATTGCTGTTCTGTAAATAATTTCATATAATTTCCCATCAGCAAAGTTGAATTTGAGGCTCCATTAAAGACATTAAGATTATTGCTATAAAGAGGAGAGAAGGTGCTTTGTCTAACTCACAGTGTACATCCTCCTTGGTTTATATCTCTTTCTTCTTGCTCTAAAATTCCTTACAGCTAATGCTTTCAGACCCTGTTTCTACGAAGTTACATCAGATGAGAAAGAAAATAACAACAACAACAACAACAAACTCTCGTTCATATTATATCTTCTTCTAAGGAGTTGACTCTGCTAGGGACATCCCAGACCATTGCAGGGCCCCTACCTGCAGAGGGTTTTTTTCTAGTTTATTTCTGGTAGTCATTCTAAATCTGAAAAATACATTTCCAGTGTGAACTAGCATCTCCTGAAATAACAGAATCATGGCCTGTGGATAGTGTGTAGGTTGGGTGGCAGCACACTGAATCACTGCAGCTATAAGTTTCTTTCCTAGCTCCTTGAAAACTTTCCCATTCCCTGAGGACTTTCCCATTCCCAAAGAGTAATACTGAGAATAATGGAAGCAAAAGAAGAAAGAATAAAAACTGCCAGGATGCAGAATTTCTGGGAGACCTAAACAAGAAACCTAAAGAATTCAAATTAGATATTAAAGTATTGAAATACTTTAAACATATATTAAGTCTCAATTTAAAGAGATACATTTGACAACTAATCATAGCCAGAACAGATGGGAGGTAAAGGATCCAAAGAGACTGCGTCTAAGGAGCAACTGAGTGAGAAATTTAGGCTCTTGCTCTGCAATCCATATGCAGAGAAATATCAACCATTGCTTAGATCTTGCTCCAAGATTTGGAGACCAAAAAAGCAGTGGATTATTTTTCTTACCACAGCAAATTCACATTCTGCTGGAAGGAGCATGGGAAGGCCCATATAATTTGTAACTCTAAAGCCTTGAATGCATTGGGCAGGCTGTTCCAAAATGCATATATATGTGTATATATATATATTTTGCTTTAGCCTAGCATATGCTATTCTATGTACCTTACACACTGCAGAGTTTCTTGAATTCTGTCAAATATAAAACACCCCAAAAGTAATGTAATGTTACTCCTCAAGTTAAGTCTGTTGTGTTTGTGTATCCCAATCAAGTTCAACCTAGAGTTCGTGTCATATGAAAGAGGGAACTACTTGTACTGCGTATGATGTGACAAACATTTCTTGTTATGACAATGAGACTTGAGCCATCACTTCTGGCCAGCTGCATGCCCCTCTTCCCATGGGCCGCTGAGGTGAATATCTTCTCCTTCGTTTTGCAAAAGTCTTGATGGTGATGCTCACAGTATTTTCAGTAGTTTCAGTATTTTGTCACTGAAGGGGCAGCAACTCCCATTCAAGAAGGCAATAATACAATTGCTCCTACAATACAATGGACAAAAGCAATTTCTCTAGCTTGACTTACAATCACACTTTCAACTAAATGGAATAACATATATGACTGGTAAATAAGGTCTGTAACAGAAGAGATTTGAAGTTTGGGTGATGGCTACAGGCAAATGACAGAATTACAGCATAATTTTCCTGATTTATGAAAGAGATCTTATGATATACAAGAGAGCACGATTCAATTTGTGACCTCTTCATGAGCAAAACTGAGTATAGTTCCACTCCTCTTCCACTCTTTTTTTTTTATATATTTTTATGTATTTATTGTTTCTCATAACAGTTTAGCCTGAAAAGTAATACCAGATCTATAATGGAAAAAAAAATCTCTTAATATTTCTACATAAGCAATGTAATTGGAAAACATCTTGGAGATGTTTTTCTTCTCTCAAGGAGCTAAAACATGACTGACTAGGTTTTTTCATATTTTAGCAGAAGAAACACTTTAGATGCTAAAAATTTCATACACTTCTGAATTCACAACATGAATTACCAATGCCAATGAAGTGCAAAGTCTTTTGTTTGTCTCTCATGTATCTGGATGATGTTTGCTACAGCCATAAAACACTTTGCATCTCTTTGCTCATGAAGAACATCCCCCTACAACCTGATAATCCAAATTATTAATCTTCACAATACGTACAACATAAAATTGCACATACACACAAATGAAGTTGATGAATGGACTACATAAAATATCACATCAGACACAGGAATATTGCTATACTCCTCACACACACGGAAGTGAGAATATTTGGAGATACACTCCAGTATTTCTCTTAACCCATGTTTTGAAATGAGATTACTAAAGATGCTGTATGGTAGGGGTTTACAAGGAAGTTCCAGGAAACATGAATAAATCATTTTCCTTTTTTATTCTTTTACAGAATAAAGAAAAATGTAACATTATGAATTAGGAACAGAATAGTGAGAAGTTGCTTTAGAATCAATATAATAGAAAATCCAAAGTTCCTCCTAAAATTTTGCTGGAGAAAAAAAGAAATCATCATGTTTCTAAAATGGTACCAAATAGTTTTGTATCTCATGTTCCTTCTTATTAGGAAAAAGTGTCTTCCAAGCTCTTCAAACACATAGCACTCTATCCCTCTAGAAATCTTCTTCTGCTTTCCCCCCCAAAAAAATTTAAGTATGGAATTGAGATGTCACATTGAAAAGTTACTGAGAAATATTATAAATAACCCAGCTAAAAAAAATCATTGCAAAACGTGTAGGTTTCTTGCTCAATATAAAAAAAATCCGTGGAAAACATATTTCAGTGGTCACACACACAAAAAAAGAGTCCTTCCTCCTGACAAGACAGAAGTACAAATGGAATATTTTCAAGCATTTATAGTCAATAAACTATTTTAGAAAGAGTGCTACCATTACCTCTGATATGTACCACAGCTTGAAAAAAATCACCTGTATCATTATCAACCAAGTAGAATCATTAAACCTGTAATACTCTCGTGTACTCAGCTGAAAGCCAATACTTACTTCTTATATCCATATTTGAGAGGAAACAAGAGGAACTGAGTACTCATACAATTTTTGCTAATATGATGTAAATGGAAAAGCTCTCTTGGATGCAAGAGAGAGAAATTAAGAATACTTGAGTCTGTCTCAGGCAACCAAAACGGTTGCTCAAACACATGGTGGTATGGAGAACCAACTAAAGAGTTGATTTTTGTTGCAGTTGCCAATGAAAGTAGCAGAGAAGCAAGGTCTTGAGAGATTTAGCATAAAAACTTGCTTTAACTCAATAGCCTTGAAAGTGTGTAAGGAACAAGAAACAAAAAAAGGAAGATGGAAAGAATGGTAGGGGGCAAAAATGAGTAAAAAGAAATAACAATTTCTGAAAAGAATCAGATCAAAATTAGCAATGAGGTTAACCCTGCCCTTTCCTGACTATGCCTGTATCCAAATCATAACATCTCTATTCCTATTTCCTTTCCTAGACAAAGGCACAGTAAAGTACATGCAATGTTGACTACATCCCAGGAGCTGAAGCACTGCAAACCTACTCCGTTTCTACCAACTTTTGCTCTGACATTTGTTTCTCCCCTGGCTTAGGTGGTGAGTCACAGTGTCCTTGACTACAGGGCAGCTATTGATTTAAAATACAAAAGCACTGTGAGAGAACTTCACTGCACAACAGAGTCATTGTGGCTGCTCCAGCAGCCCCCATTTCAGCAGCAAATGCAGGAGCCAAGTATCTGATCACCTTGTTAGATATTTTGCAGTGCAGCATGAATCCTTCTTGTGTTTGTCCATTAGATTTTAATTAAGATGATGAAGGAGAGTGTACACCCAGCATAGTGTTCTACTTTCATTTTGTTCCCCTAAGGACCATTAGAGCAGTGGTGTTTGGTAGAAAGTTATTCATAGTGATTAAAAGCATGTTCCTGGAAAGGTGTATCACCAGAATGTGTTTTCTAGCAATTTGTCTATTGCTAGAGAAAGAAGAACAGTATAAGAACTATGAGATCAACAAAACCAGAAATTTTGCCCCTCTGCCACAGTTGTCAGACAACGGGCGCTGCACAGAGTATCTTGGCATCAGCCCCGTCCTACAGCTCATTTCATCCCACCTACTGCCATCATCGCCGAGGTTCAGGTATTTTCCCCAAGCCTTTTGTAGCATCATTTGAACTTCACTGTGGTGACAGCCTCATAGTCAGTGAGACTGCGTGTTTTTTATTTTTTTCATTTTCTCCAAAAGAAGAATTACCACTGATAAAGACCTTCCAAAACCCAATGAATCCTTCCAAACACTTCCTGTTTAGAGATCAGTTCTGAGTGGAAACATTCACTGATTTCAACTGATGTAAAAACCATAAATTCAAAGAGCCACCTGGCCCAAGTGACAAGACTTCCAACTCCAGAGGCTTTGTTATGGAAGTGAGAAAGCTAAGAGTAAGTAGCAAAGAATAACCTTGGTCACTCCTCAGGCAGGGTCCTGCTTTGTCTTCCATGCAATACAGTCAGGCCTCCTCACTTGATTTGTTTGTTTAATCTCAGGAGAACAACAAAGCCAGAAGAGCCTGAGCAATAAAACCTTCACAGGAGAAATGCTGTTAGGTGCCCTACAGGGGCCATCGCAAGGGCACTGATGACCATGTATGAACATGAGGGCACTGAGAAGGCCACGCAGGTTTACTTAAACACAAAGTGTTTTCTGAGAAAACTTTAAAGACGGGGTAACGTCCTCGAAATGGAAGAATACAGTCTCCTGTGTTCAGTGCAGTATGGGAAATATCATCAGCGAGAAACAGGCCTGTGATTATGCCAAACTATTTGGCTGCTGGAATCAGGGTATGCCCTCCAGCCTCCTCTATGAATGAAGGTCATTTATCACAGTTATGCAAATACACTGTAGGAGGTGAAAGAATTTTGATAAAATTCTTTTGATTAAAAAAAAAATCTTTCTGTCCAAAGGAATCTGGGCATGGATCTTGATTTTCATGGAAATTTGGGCCCTGACAGGGTGCAGGTGCAGACTTCCGTGTGGTTCTGCACATCTGTGCCCTCCGCTCGCAGCCATAAGTTGTCACGCTGGAGTCTTGCATTTGCTAACCCCGCTGTCTCTGCTGGGGGCTGTATCCTGGGCACACTGCTTCATTTGAACTGCGTGATCCAGCAAGCAATGACAAACAGAAATAGTTATAGAAAAACATTTTAGGAGGTACCGAATCATCTAGACAATTACATGGTAAATAAATAAGACTGGCAACTGATAGAATATATTCACAAGAATTCGAATATTCAGAATTGATTCAAGAACATTGCCACTGATCATCACAGTTTCAAAGGTGTTCATTCTAGATTACATCAATAACAAATAACAACAAATATTAAATTCATAATCTATCTGTCCACAAGCCTCATTTTACAAAGTCAGAAACTTTTGAGACAGCATGAAATGCAACACTAGGCTGCAGACAGGAAAATCCTGCACACATATAGGAGATGTTCTCGCGCTTTGCAGTGTATCTAGGCTTCCACTCTAAAATCCACTTTCAAGCCAATTTTTGCTTCTGATTCAAATAATACACTAGTTTCCAAAATGAGATATACGCAGTAAAGTGTGAAAGCAATTCCTGAAGCCTTTGTAAATCACATAATTTTTTTCCAATAATCATTCTAAATACATTTCTGTTTTTCTCCATCTCAAAGTGAAACTCTGCCTTGCCTTTACCAAATATAACACATCTGAGAATTCCAAAGTTGTCTCTGTTTAAGTGCTTGAGAGTAGTGTTGTCTCAAATATTCCCAGTATCTGAAGTACTTTGTTTTGTATACAGTTGGACCCACAGGTATGCTGCACTGCAGCGTGCTTAGTAACCTTCAGCTCACTTGGAAAGAGAATACTTGAAATGGCAAATAATACTTTTATAGGAGTTAGTGTACATCAGTATTTTGAAATATCACACATTAGCTGGAATCGGTGTATCATGGATCCCAAACAGTTTATCAACTCACCAGTTGGACTAAAGAGAGCTATTTCACTAACATTTTTGCTTTCTCACATTTGTAATGAGTTAGTTATTAATATTAGTTATTATTATTCCTAAGTAAGGTTAACACATTAAAAAGGTGAATAATAATGCTCACATGTATATGCTCATGTCTTTTAAAATAACTCTTTATGCATCGTGCATTTATCACAAAAATAATCCCAATGGACTGTGAAATCTTCCCTTTTGACCCCACAGGCAATAAAATGATTTTGAAAATTACTAAAATGCTCTTTCATCACTAGGTCCTTGATGTTAAAATCCTCAGAATGAAAAACATATTCTGCATATGTATACATCTGTGATGGGTATGCAGCTTATGTAAAATGGTTTTATGCAATAAAGAAAACAGTTCATATTAGTGCTTAATGAAGGTGATCTTGCATCTTTGTTAATTAAATTTTGCAAAAAGTGCTACGTCTACTAATGAGCACACAAGCTGATTAAGTAGAATTAGCTCTGTGTGTTCAATAGAGTAATATATCTCCCTTTGTATTGCGGTGACAGATGAGAAGTGGCATCGGGGAGCTGCCTGCCTTCACACACAAACTCTATAGCATAACGTGCCGTGCCAGTGGAGCCACGGAGGAATGTCCCTGGGAAAACACAGGAAGCCAAGCCAAGACTTGACATAGCTAAATTCAGTCATCAGACATATTCATTTAGATTGGAGAGTGGTACTTCAAAGGCCACTGTTTTGTTACCACCCATTAAAAGCCCCTATGGCATTCTTTATGATTATTAGTGAAACAGAAATTAAAAGGCAACTGACCCGTACCGTGTTCACAGGAGTCACATGTTTCAGAGACCCAGATACTGCGTCTGCATCGCTGTGTGATGACTGTCACGTACATTCCCAACTAGGATTGCTTTGGAGTGTCACTCTAGATGAACGAAGGAAATTTCATGGCAATTCTGAAATCCATGTTACACCAAGAAGCAATGTTCATGTTTTCTCTTTTAAAGGGAATATGATTGGTTTGTAATCTAGTGTTCAAAAAAGCCCACATGATGATGCCTCCACCATGTTTAAAGAGAAAGAATTTCATTAACACTGAAGTTCCACAGATTCAAAGTGCCTCCTAAAGGAAGCTGGGAACAGAACATTGCCAGAAGTAGCTGTACATTGACTATCATCTCAAATTTTGAATTCTTATGCAATTTAAAGAACAAAAGGAATAGCAACACCATGCCAGACGACATAAAACTGCTGGCAGGGTTGTGCTTGGGAAGCAGTGTTTCTCAGGTAGCGTGTTCTGAGTTACTGTTTGTCAGAAAACACTCCAGTGCCACCCATTGCTCTGAAGGCAAAGCCAAACTGACGGCAAGTTTTCAGTGACACCAACCACTCCAATGGCTTTCAGCAGCAACCTATCCTAAATAGCACTATTTTTTTACTATTTTTTCCTGATTCGGGCAGGAATTTGCCCCTTTGCACCAGTCTAACAGTCCAAGATTTGCATCTTATTTATTTACTTATTATTTTTAAGCCTGCTCTTTGAAGATGCCCACCACTTGAACTGCCAGTTGTAACATTTTCCCAAGATATTTACAATACAGTGAATACAGTGAAAGTTTATTGCTGTTAGAGACACTCCTCCTACCCAAATATATACTGCCACATAATATCACAAGAATTTCATCCAAACTTTTCAAATTTTCATTTTCATGAGAGAGATGAAAAGTATTCATTTTTCATTTCTTAACTCTCATAAATCACTTTTGCAGGTTTTTATTCATTTAAGGAGCACTTGGTACTTTTTCTTCTTCTCCCTAATTCCCTAAAAGCCAGATGGCATCCCAATGTGCACCAGACACAAACACACATTACTAATCTGGGAACTAGTCTCCAGCTATCACTTTCCATCTGTAACTACAGGTCTCATCTTTCCATTCCTCCACCATTGCTTTACATTATTAATTATATTACATATGCAATATGTTAATTTCTAAAGGCCCTATTTCCCAATAAGCTACTATGAGGTTTGTGAAACTCGTGTCTGTGCAGCTCTAGGCTCAAAATTATTTTCCCAATACCATGCATGCCCAGAGGTGTTTTTCCCATGAGCTCCTGCATTTCTAAATGCAGAGCAAAGTTGATTTTTTTGGAAAACTTTTCCGCTGCTTCCCCAGATTTCTATAACGTCGTGTTCTGCTCTCTCCTTTGCAGACCCAGCCATGGCAGAGAAAGCCATAAGCAGGAACCACAACCCTATAGCTGCTGGTGGAGAACCCATCCGCAGCCGAAAGAGCAGCTGAACACCAGTCGGGCATCAGCCACTTCCTTTAAAAATTTGTGAAGCCCTTATATAGGAGAAGGAAGACCAAAATTGCTATTATTCAGCTGGAATTAACCTTTTCTCTCTCAGGTTATTAGGGACACACCAACGAGACCTCTTTACACCAGATGAACTCCAGCTAAAGCTGTCTCTCTTTATTTCCATCAAGCTTTCCAGAATGAAGTGAACCTAAAATACAACAGCATCTTTGGGCAGACAAATGGGAGTCTGGCCATTGAACTTTCATTCACAGGGGCTTGTTCAAATAATAACCCTCTGTCTGCAGTCACTTTCTTGCGAACAATGTAATTTAACTTGGTTTTAGGAGCATAAAATCAAATAATTCACGGTGGATAGATCTTCTAATAACAAGACACTTTTATTTGACAGGCAGCAACATTGTCAGTACTTGGGCATAATTAGGGCCAGAAGTTGATAATTTTGCTCTAAAGCAGCTGAGTGAACAACAGTGACTATTAAGAACAGACTGAAAGTTCCACAGAGATACGTGACGTTTTACTTTGCTAGACATTAACGTGCACAGAGCTTGAGGTAATTCTTGTTTGCAGACCGGTCACTTCCCCTTTGGATTCCAGATCCAATTATTCATATTGTTTTTGTTGGCGAGCTAACTGCAAGTTGTCTGACACATGCCAGATGTGCCCATGCTGGATGGTCCACCCTTGCTCTGCTGCACAGCCTGTGCCCATGCAGTGTGTTGTGGAAGAGCCCGTAGTGGGTGAAGCTCAGAGTTTGCTGTGCAGTAAAACCCAAGCAAAGTAGCAAAACTTTTGACTTATTTTATTTTTTAGAGACAGACACTGCGGGAAAATACAAACAATATTAAAAATTGCTCTTCAAAATTGGGTCTCCAGCACTTTTTTAAATAGCACTGGCTCACATGCAAGCCTGGGAGAGGAATTTGGCCACTTGGCCATTTATTGATATTTCTTTTATGATTCCTGTTTATATTTTACTTTAGGATTCAAACATATGAAAAAATATTTAGTTGAAATTTTAAACTGATTTCATATACATTACATGAAATTTAGTACTATCTTCCTCAGTGAATAACATTTCAACTCATACAGAAACTATTAATTTCTTTGTTTTTAAACATGTAATAATTGTATATATTAAGATATTTGCATTTGCAAATCTTAATTTGCTGTAACACTAACAAAATTCACCTTTCAAGCCAAACATATATGCTCCTTCAATTGTAGCTGTAAATTGTAGACATAGCATCACAAAATTCTTCACAATGAAATAGACATGTGGAGGTCATCTACTCCAAAGCCCTTCTCAGAGCACGGCTGATTCTGACACTAGACCAAACTGCTCAGTCTGGTTGTTTCAAAATTTTAAAATTCTCCAAGGGTGGTGTCATGGTTGTACTGGAGTAATAGTCACCGAGAGAGTTCCGCATCAATCAGTCACACATAATCTTAAATTTAGGATGGATGGGGAAGGTGAGGAACGAGCTGTGTTTCGGGATCTCTCTACCAGGCACACTCACGCCCTCCAGCATCAGGAGCCCCCTGCTCCGGAGCGGTGCAGAGCTGCGCCGTGGGCCCAGGGCAGCAGGACCACACTCTGACCGCACCACGCGTGGGGCCCGGCTGACGGCTCGGCCCCCATACGTAACCTCTTCACCTCACCTCCTGGCTTTTACGTGGTGAGTGATGTCTGGACATCTGTTTGTGATGTGTCCTTATCTCCCCACCAGCAAGGGGTTATTGTTTAACTATTTATTGCTTTCTAAATTAGATTGTCAGCCTAAGCTGTCAATGGCAAAACTAATCACATAGCCTCAGGCTGATCTCTTTGACTTTCTCCATATCTAGGGCCAATTACTGGTTGCCTCAGGGTTCCTATCATGTCTGGTCTCCGGTCCTGAATGTGTTATAAAAAGTTAGCAACAATTGCATAACATGGTTTATCTGTGTTTCTCTGTTTTCCGCTTCGTGTTGGATTAGTCCAGACATTTACAGGCGGGCTGGTGTAGTCAAGGTCCCATTTGTTTATGCAGTGCTTTTCGACTGGCCTTTTTTCCAATTCCCGCAAATTTCTTTCGCTGTGACTCGTAACCTTATGTCATGTCTTTTGTTGTGTACCTGTGAGAAGGATCCAGTTATATTTTCTGCATAAATTCCCATTAGATGGTCGAAGACAGCAAATAGACCCCCTCACCATGCTAGCCTTCACTGCTGACACATAATCAGTTTGCTATTCAACAAACTTTGGCTCTTTTTTTCTGCAAAATGATTCCTGGTCAGTTGGCTCCAGCTCAGACTACTGAATGGCATTATTCTATCTTCAGTGAATGAAAAACTTTGTATCTGTCTTTCCTAAACTTCATTAAATTTCTGCCAGTCCATTCCTCGAAACTGTTGGGACTTCTCTGGCTGGTGGCCAATCTTCCCATACCATGTAAGTTACCCCCCAGTATGGTACCAATGGATTCACAGAGGAAGTTCTCCTTGAAAATCAAGGTCTAGAATTGAGAGATTTATTCCAGGAGGTTAAAGAAGGTTTCAGACACTTCCTCTTCTTGAAGATGCAGTCTGCAGCAGATGCTCACAATGACATCCCTTTTATTGGCCTCCAAAATCCTACATATAAACTTGACAGGTCTTCCTGACTGTCTAACTGTCTAACAGACTAACTCCATGCATTTAAGTCACTTTATACAGACCATAATTTCTCTTCAGTATCTTTCTTCTCTGGGGTCTCTTAAAGAGACTGCATCCACCTGTAGCCCTCGGCTACTGAGACATATCCGATGGCCTCTCTGTAATGTCAATGATTCCATAGCTCTATGACTATGCAGGGACTTTTTGTTTCCTGTGCCACACATACTTGTGCACAGACACTTCAGATGGGAATGAGGCAGCTTTTTTCCTTAGGTATCTCTAAGAGAATCACCTTTTGTTCTGCCCAGTATGAACTTTGGCCCTGATTTCACTTCCTTTGGCTATTGACTTCTCCCCTGAGGAACCTGGTTTGAAGCACCAGTTTGGATTTTTAATCCTATTGGAAAGTTGCTCTCGACCCATTTCATCAATGAAGCCTGTCCCCCTGCAGCAGTCTTCATTCCTCAAGATCTCATGGTCATACAAGGCACTACATCATTGAGGCGATAACTATCTTGAGAATAAACCAAACTGTAGAACAAATATTTGAGCCTTTGGGCTCTTCATCTTCACTCCAGAGCCCTGTAATCATACTTGATATACTCAAGGTCTCCCCTAGCAGTATCACATGCATACAGTCAGTACCTCAAGAATCAGATTAGCACCGACAACACCGGATTAGCACTGGTATTGCTAACCATTACTTGCCTTACTGTGATGTTGTGAGAAATAAGAAGTTAACGCTTTTTTATTGATTTTGAAAGTTGCCAACACAAGTTGCCATACAAGTGCTAACTGCGTTATCATTTTTATCCCCTTAGCCCTGAGATAAAGGCTACCTCTGCAAAAATCATGAGGTTTGCATCAAGAAATAATACATTTTTTTCTGCTTAAGTTCATGAAGTTAACTCAAGTTTTTCGCCACGTTTACCCCAAAGAATAGTTCAGAAGGCAAGTTACAACAAGTGATATCTAAAATACGATTACAGAAAAAAATGCTTTGCTAGAAAAATCTAGAAGAATTAGACCAAAAATCTTTTCCTAAGCAGCTATGTCTCGGAACAACAGGTTTGATAGCTGCAACCATTGAAAGAAATAAAATGATATATGTGTGCATATGTACACACGTATATAGGCATATATATATTTACACTCTAATTTTTTTAAACTTATAGTGTTATATATAATTGCATGTGTGGACAATGATTAAAGCAGTAATTATTTGGAGAGAGCTAAGGAAACAAATTAACTGAAATACATTCAGATTTATCTGAAATTAATTCTATGGAATTTTTGGAAACAAAAAGATGACTTATTAGACAGCATTTTTTTTTTTCAAGGAATATGGCAACTGAGTTAGATCCATGGAAAGGATCTAATTCTCTGATGGTGCCAGAACCTGATGATATGAGGCATTTTAGCCTGCCCACAGGGAAAAGTTAAGACTGTGACTTGTAATCTAAAGCAAGGCGTATGGATTTAAGCTAAATTTAGATTGTATGGATGAAATAGCTATCCCTTCTAATAACAGCTATTTTCTTATTTTATCTTTGGCTTTCAGTAGCCTAATAGAGGTTTCATTTCCCTTAACAAAAGCAAACTGAAGATTCAGCTTTTATACTAGTTGCCTAAACAAAAAATATATACCCTAGAGAATAACCCATATTTTATAGTTATACAGAAGATTTAAGACTCCCATGCACTTTAAGTAGATAAAATATATGATAAATGGTGAAATAATCAGTTTCATGCAAACATGCTAACTGAAATCTCTGATGTTCAAATTGTTTAAAAATGCTGCAGGGCCAGTGCAGGCCCTGCCCTGCTGACCTGAATTCCTGTTGGCCTCACTCTTCGTTGAATGTGATTTTGGAGCGTGTCCACAACACAGCCCCAGCAGCAGCAGCAAATACTTAGCTCATGCACCGAAGCAAAGTAGCTCTCAAGTCATGGGATTTTGCTGCAGCTGAAGCCTATGCTGCTTTGTTTTACTGGAACTTTTTTGTAACTAAGCTACTTCACTTACCTCTATACGAGCTGAACATGCAACGCTGCAGGCTTGGGGCTGAGTGGATATAGAGCTGTGTGGCCGAAAAAGATCTGGGGTTGTTGATCAACAGCTGACTGAACATGAACCAGCAGCGTGCCCAGGCAGCCGAGAAGGCCCAGGGCATCCTGGCTTGTATCAGGTACAGAGTCGCCAGCAGGACTGGGGCAATGATTGTCCCCCTGTACGCCATGCTGGTGGGGCTGCAACTCAAACACTGTGTTCAGTTTGAGGCCTCTCAGAACAAGAAAGTCATGGAGGAGCTGCAGTGTGTCCAAAGAAGAGCAACAAAGCTGCTGAAGGGGCTGGAGCACAGACCTTACAAGCAGCAGATGAGGGAGATGAGGTTATTTAGTCTGGAGGAGACTGAGGGGAGACCTTATCACTCTACAACTACCTGAAAGGAGGTTGTAGTGAGTCAGGGGTTGATCTCTTCTCCAAAACAGTTACCAATAGGACAAGAAGAAAGGGCTTCAAGTTGCTCTAGAGGAGGTTCAGGTTAGACATTAGTAAGAAAAGCTACAGAGAAAGAGTAGTCAAGCATTGGAATAGGCTGCCCAGGGAAGAGGTGGAGTCACTGTTCTTGGCAGTGTCCAACAAATGTGTAGATGAGGCACTTAGGAACACGGTCACTTAGGTTTAGCAGGCATGGTGGTGATGGGATTAAGTTGGACTTGATGCTCCAGAACGGCTTTTCCAACCACAATGATTCTGTGATTCTATGATTTTATCTCTGTAATGGAGACATCATTAGTTGATCTAGTGAATACTATGACTGACTAAAGGGATGAATTTGGAAAATGAATATTTCCTGACACCTTGAGAAAATGAAGAATGCCTATTATAATCTTAAAACACTCTTATGAGAAGACAACTATTTATAAAAACTCATGAGAAGGTTGCCATTTAGTTTGCTCAGTTTAGATCAAATTTAAATTCATCCTAATTCAGATATCAAAGATTTATTTGAGCTTGGTTCCAAGCAACAGGAGAAAATCCAAAGGAGGGCACCAAGAATGACTGGTGGTCTAAAAACATAAAATAATTATATTACAAAAGTAGTGATAGTTATTCTCTAAATCCACATCTCTACTGTTTTGTAATAGAAAGGGATTTTGGGGGGATTTAATTATCCATTTTTCTGTTTTCTGAGGTAAAGTGATACTTTCCCAACTAAGGGCTTAAATAGGGCAAAAATGGACAATCAATTTCAAATATTTTTAATAGGCCTTTTGTATTGTAATCAAAGATAATTATATTCATTTTCAGAGGAAGCAAAAGCATTTTGTGGATATCATTATATTAAATTGGCATAGACTTACTTGAAAATTGGTCTCATAGTTTTGGAGCACCTTGTGAATAATCTATAGATGTGGTGATATGGCAAAATATGATAAATTAGCACCTTTTGAACCATATAGTTTTTTTGCAGATATTTTTCTGACACCACTCAGGCTAGAGTGTTTTGGAAGGATATTCTGTGAATTCAGCATGCTTTACTTCTCGTGTGCTTAGATGAAGTATACACAGCAGAACTGAAGCCCCAGGGTTCTGCCTTAGGAATTAATACAAGTTAGGCCTAGGACATTCATCGGCACAAAAGTCTAAAGTACAGGAAGGTGGGTTTGGGGTGCACAGTCAGGGAGAGGAATTGCAGAGTTAGAACTTCAACTGCCTTCGCTAAAGCCAGTGACTTCACTCTTGGAGCTCAGATAACAATGCAACTTCTTCTGTTTCCCTGTCTAGATCTTTAAATTCTTAGGTCTTTCTTTAAAAGCTATAAATTTAAAAGACGTATATCTGTTTACTTTAATTTGTAGTACTTTACACAATTTATTTTCTGTAGACAAACAGAAATATTAGGAAAATTAAAAACTAAAAACACTCCAAGATACAAACAAGATTTTTTTTTAAAAAAAAAGCTATGTCTGTTTGCATCCAGGATGTGAACTACACCACCTGTGAACTACAACAGAGCTAGAAGTGACCAATAGCAGCAACATCACCTGGGACAGACAAGGACAACAAGGATGCGGTAGTAGCCGCATTAGTAGCGGTGCTAAACAAAGAGGGTCCTCGTCCACTCATGTGCTGTGAATACCCGAGCAATGAGCCCTCCCCGCCCAAAGAATGCTAAAAGGCAAGGAAGTAGATACATTGCTCTTCAATGTCAAGGTTAGGTATCTCTAAACTTGGATTTTATCTTTTCTCTCACTGAAGTAAGTAAGTTACTTATTCCCTTTGAAAATAAATTTTACTTTCCCATAAAATCTTATTTTTTTAAAAAAAGGTCAGAACATTTTTTATAATAGCAACTAAAAATCTTTTAAATCATTTTAAATCCTCAGCTTCACATTCAGAGCTCATACTCAATTGTTTAATAAAGAGCAAGTGTATTCTACTCATTATGTTCAAATTCATTCTTTCTAATGAATCCATTAGCAGTTTCAAATAATTGCTAATATATAGCGAAAAGTCATATGTACTTCAAAGGGGTTACTTTAAATTGTTTATTTGCACCCTTCTCGCAAATGTGGGTAAGCCATTTGTTTTAACTGCGGAGGAAAACTATGAAATTATGAAATAACATGTTCAATATATATATTTAAGCTAAAACTTTCTCCATGAAAAAGGTATGTTCTTATTCTAATTAATATAGGGCTTGCTTGAACAATTTTAATTGTTCTTTCCTTGACAACTGTCATGCCTTAAAGCTTAGAAGAGAAAAGCTTATCTTTTAGGGTCTTCTTCCAGGTGAAATTGATCTAAACTCTCAGTCTTGCAAAAGAATCTACCTAAATGTTAAGATTAAGCACCAAGAAATAATTTTATATTTTGAGATATAAAACAGTTTCTGTCAACTTGTGTTTTGAGTTACAGCTGATGCATGGACATTTCAAACTGACATGGACTTAAGTAGACAACAAAGTGACAGGGAGGCCAATCTGCATCACTGTGGCGTGGAGACTCTCTTAGACACAGGCCTCGTGTCTTTGGCAGCTCTGAGCAGATGCCACGGAAGCCAGACAAGTGGAACAAATTCCATTCTATTACCCTTTAAGAACCAAAACAATTACGGATTTGCTCAGATGTCATATTAGCACTGCAAGAAGCGAAAACAGCGCTGCAGAATCCTTTCAGGCATTAATGCAGAGCATCGCGAAGGAGAATAAAAATCAGCAAACAGAAACCTGCCAGAGAATATGAATTGAACAGAAAAGAACAGAAGCAATACATATTTATGATTTATGGGCTTCGCAAGAAAGGGAGAAGAGAACATGAAGATTTGAAAAAAAACCCACAGTAAAAAATAAAGTATTGTGAATATTCAAAGTTGTTGAAAAGCACCATGTTGTGAATGCCACTTGAGAATTCCCTGGGTCATAGTCAAATTTTATCATCTGAATCAAACTCAAGAAGAATGTACCTAACTATAAATAACTTCCCAAACTAAGCAGAAAATAAACTGTTTTCTAGGAATTTATTTTTGAATTTAAGACAATAGGCAGTCTTTCTGAAGGGCAGCTTCATACTTCTGTATACATACAATAAATGGGACTCCTTTAGCATCAGATTTACCTGAAACTGCAGCGACAGAAAATGCAGACAAGCATAAATTGAACAATTTTTACTGGGATAAGCCCAACCTAACCCTTTTATGATAAATTGTCTTCTCTATAATTATAATTCTCTTCATATCTAATCATTCATTCATACTTGTACCAATAGGAGAGAAAAGACTTTTTCACTTTCCTGTTTGCAGGACGAGTTTAAACCTTCACTGTATTTTTCACTTTTGTTTATAATACCAAACTGTAAAATAAGGCAAAGAACTAAAATTGTAATTTGATCAAGAGAATATAAAACATGTAGAGATCAGGAATTAAACAGGAATTTTGTAGTGTTACTGTTAAGCAAGTTCTTTGCCTGTGTTCTGTGGCTGCTTGCACAAAGTCATCACATTCTGTTGTAAGATGTAAACTCAGAGTTTAGTGAATCTATTTTTATTTATTGCTCTTGGGAATCCCTTCTTTAACTCTCAAAATATTCTAAGGATTTTATGACCTAATTCTTGTGTTACAAATTACTCTTGTGATGATGTCAGTTACTTCACTCTTCTATTATCCATCTTCCTCCAATATTCTATTACTACTAAATATTTTTTTAAAATTTTAACTGACCATTGCTGGAAAAGACCGAAAAGTACAGGAAATGCTCTCTCCATTGAGTCACCTGCTAACTTGGGTTCGAAACCAAATGTGATAATCAGAACTTTTATGTTTCAACTTTCATTTTTTTTCCTAGATTTTTAGCTATTCTTATGACTATGGGCTCTGGCAGTTCAGTCACCCTTCGCCCTGAACAATGGTGATGTACAGCTTCATTAATCAGGAGCGAATAAATGAGGACAAAGGACTATACAGATACATTTCAAAAATGCACAGCAATTGTTTAAAACTAATTTCAGGATTTTCCTAGTGACTTAGGAGATTAATTTACAGATGAGGTTCCAGCACTGAGACAGAACAGTTTATCAGCAAAAGCACTTACGCAGCTAGTAAAAGATTTATCAGAATAAAGCAGAATATCATCAATTCTACATGCTTTCTTCTTAAATTCAGGATTATTTTTATTCCATAGCATCCCTTACCTCTCCTTCTGCTTATTTATTTTCTGTTTCATTTATATAAAAGAACAAACTTTTACTTCTGTTACATATAGAAGAAATGAAGAAAATAAAAGCATAGCAAACTAAATTCTTTCCTCAGTGCAACTCAGTATCTGATATTTATTGATATGATTTTGTAACTGTTTTCCATTAGTGTGACCAATTACTGCCGCAGGAGATTTCAGACATTGAACAAACATAACATCGAAAAATAACAGTAGTTTCATAAATTATCAGAATAATGCACTTTCAGCTGCTACTTTCTAGGCCTGAAGCTAAAGATCGGGGATGACATAGCAGAAGTATACTGAAATATATGAATTAAATTGTGAAATAAAACAAAAGTATCATTGAGCACTGATTGAAAATAGTAAAACCATTACCTAGACATTTTTGTGTAAGAAAGTTTGCCAGGTTCCTTATAAAAATATAACCCTGTAGAAAACAAATCTCTAATCTTTTAATGAAGAATCATCACAGCTAAAAGTAACAAGATAGGGGTGTCCACTTGGTAACTGCTGTATGTTGAGGAATACTTAACCTTACAGCCAATGCTTCTTGAACTACAAGTTTTGAGAAGACAAATCATGATTCAAAGGTTTTGGTTTTTAATTTAAATGCCAATATCTTTTAAAATATTCCACTTTGAAAAGAGACTTTCACATAGAATGTACAGACTTAATTGCCTAAATTTGCATCAGCTTGAAATGCCATTTTAGAGACTTGTAACTAGACAAATAACTATGCAATAAATGAGACAGATATTTTTTCTTTCCTATTACAAGTATTATATGAAACTATATAACTACTATTTTTTTTATGGATGGCTTTCCGTGTTGTCTTTTCATCAGTTATTTCGCATTGAGGATGAGAATTAAGAAAAAATGCAATTTTATAAGCTTACATTTGAATAATTCTTAAGAGATGTCAGCAGAAGTGACAAATTGCTTATCAGAAATTGGAGTTATTAAAAATTAGGGGGAAAAAAAAGGCACATATTTAATGCTGCGGTTACAATGCCTACTGATTTAGGTCAGGATGTCCTTTGCATATTTAACTTCAGGGCACACCAGCTCATTGAACCACCAATATTTATGAAGCATCCTGGAGCTCCATCTAGTGAAGAGTTCCTAGAACATCGGGTCAAATAAAGGATTTGTTGCGTCTAATCTGTTTGCAGGCCCCATGCAGTCAGAAAAGAGAAAGGAAAAAGAACCAAAAAAAAAAAAAAAGGCCCAAACTATTCCTCCTCAGTTTGTAATAGAATTGTGTTTTTCAGTGTCATCTAAATACAATTCACACTATATTTATTACTTATTAAGAAGGTCTATAGAGCTAAATATCCTGGAAAACTGTGCCTGCTGGAAAGGCAGTTCTTTTTCTTCCTAGAGCATCCCATTTCTAACCAGCCCAGGATGTGGGAACAATAGCTTTAGGCCTGGTTGATTTTTTTCAGACTTTTGTATTGATTGTTGTGTATTAAATAACACTAAAAATTTTAAAATTTTCACTATCACATATCTACCATTAATTCAAGTAATTTATGAATGTCATGTGTCAAATTACAGTACTTGTTAGGCTGAAGAAATTCATCCTAAATCACCTAAGGTTCATAAGGCAAGAACTAATAAAGGATCTCCTTTCAGGAGCTGGAAAAAGAAATATCGGTGCTGCTCACCATTTAATAATTATTTTAAATTTACTTTTAATTATATTTAATAAGCAAACCATTTGAGATTTTACCCTTTTTTTTCTGGAATCCTTTGGAAAAAAGAAAAGAATCTAGACAGATAGTTGTGACAGTTAGTAAAAAAAGCAACAAAACACAACAAATCCTTATAATAGCAAGAATTCTCTGTTTGGTAAAATTTTTATATCAGTGTTTAAGCTGAGAGAGATTGTTACTAAAAGTAATCATCCATATGTTTAATTTTAAACTTGTATTTTGGCAATGCTAGCTTATGTGAGAAGAGGGTTTTTTTTAATATAAGGTATAAATGCATTTAAATAATATCCAAAAGTTAACATTTTGCAACTCCACAATTTAAGGAACTACCACTTCAAAGTACAGTAGACTCCATTTTTCCAGTTCCATTTCTGTCTCCTAATGAGGTTGGCAGTTATCTGTAACAAAAAGACGGAGAGCAGACTTCCAGTGTGACACATGGGGTGATGCTGCTACACTCACAGTCACGTTGGTTGCTATGTTTATGTGGGAAGAAATGAGGATCCTTCAGTAACCGACAATTGGCTTAACGTGATGTTAACAGAGATGTGTTTTTCATTCGTGTGCGTCTTCCAAATGGCTTTTGAAGTTGGTAAAGTTGCCAGTCAGTATTAGTGGCCAGTTGGTCTTTGAGCAGAAGAAGCTACAACAGGTTGTATTTGTGCTATAAAGAGTTATGGAGCTGAGGAACAGTGAACCACGCCAGCTCAGCCCTCAGAGCGCAGGGGATGGCACCGCACAGAGCTGAAGCTGGGGAAGCACTGAACCTTTTGCATGTCACACCGAGTTGTGCATGCACTTTATTTTAAAGTTTTATCATCTTTGTTTTGTTCCCGGCGTATATCGAGATATAGACCTTGATAGACCAAGGGAATCTGAATAACCTGTCTGTGGGCTCTCGATACGGTCACACTGAACAACGGCTCCACAAAGAAGAGAAAATGGTGTTCATGTACGTAGAAACTTATCCAAAGGAGGACTAAAAAATAAGATTAATGTAAAAGAGACATGTCACTGCAGAGAAAAGGGCAGAGGGCCTTAAAGACAGGACATGCTTTCTTGCAGTCCTTGTTAGAATTAGCCAGAACTTCAGCTCTTCACAGGAGGCTGCTCAGTCCACAGGAGAGCCAGCCCCAAATCACAGATTATTGCGCCCTGAAGCAGCCAGTTTTGCAAGCATGTAAATTCTGTAAAATTCCAGCTTTAGTCGTGAAAGCATCGCAGAGCTCTGCTGATTCTCTCAGATCTCCCTTCTGGCGAGTTACACCTCCTGGCAGTTATTTTCCCTGGCTTCTCTCTGCAGGCCGACTCCTCTAGCTCCCGATGAAATCCCCCTTATTGTGCTGGACTGTAATTCCTTGAATAAAGACCAGAAAAACAAGAGGCCTGGTGACCTGCAAAGCTGCTGGATTATCTTTTGAAGGCATGGGAGGGGGAAAGGAAGCTCTTTGATATTTTATATCATCAGTGAGTGAATGATCTTCGGGAACCCAGTATCAAAGTAACGCTTCTAACGAGGGCTAGGAAGAAAAGATGCATTTTATGCAAATTTAATCAAAAGAAGTTGAACCATAGGAACCTTGGGGACATAACTAATGACTTAGCAAAGACAGAGTAAATTGGCTGGGGTTTTTAGCACTGAGTGCTTTGGCAATTTTTTAGTGGAAGAATCCTGCATGTTGTGTAGAAGAGCTGAGCTATCACTCTGTGTGGAAATGCACCTTTAGCGTGCTAAAAAACCAAGTAGGGAGCCTGGCAGCTGGATTACGTCTTTATGGGCACAGACTAAAATTGCAGTCAAGTTTCGTACACTTTAAGCGTTTGCAGATACAACTATGTTTACTTCCTAACTGAGTGCAGGCCAGCAGATCTCAGGAACAGGGAGCGGTGCGAGGTTGTTGGCTGTAGCCGGGACTCTGCTGCCCGCGCTGGCGCGTTTCTAGCTAGCTAGAGCACAAAGTGCACACGGACGTGGAGACGTGTTCAGCCCACAGCAGGAAGCAGCAGCATGTACAGGTGACGGTGAAGCTGCCACGCGTAACATTAATTCCTTGTGCAAGCCATTGCACAATCTAGGCTGCAATAAGTTTTGTTTCTGGGTAAACAAATGCACTCTATAAGCAGAGGTCTGCCTTTCTAAAGCTTTTGTAAATAAACTTCTAAGTGAGATTGCATGATAAATAAAACAGCATCTTTAAGTACTTTTAATGAAAAAAAAAAAATTCTTGCAAATTCATGTGACTTAAGGTCACCACTCCACAGCAAAAGCCCCACTTACTCACTGCTCTGCTGAGCCTTCGTCATTTGCTTCTGAGTCTAAACCTCGTGGCTAGGAGCTAAAAAATTCCCTGAAAACCAAAGAAGGGAAGCTCAAGAACAAAAAAGAAAAAAGGAAAAAAAAGAAAAGAAAAAAAATGGTGTCAACCCTGTGTCTACAGTAGAAAGCCTGTGTGTTGTGTTTTGCACTTCAGAGTAGAGAGACAGAACACATGTTTTTTATTATTAGCTTTGCATTAGTGAAAACAACCCAAGAACCCCAAAGCATATTTCTTTCCAGATTTCTTTCTTTGCGGGAGGTGACTGAGCTGAAGCAAGGTGGCTTGTGGCAGTGTTACAATGACCTCTTGTGGTAAAACATCGGATGCTTCTTCTCACGGGTTCTCAGAAACGGTGTGTCAAGACTAAACTCTGCTCCTCGAGGACTGGCAGCAGAAAGCTGCCAAGCTGCCGAACCTGAACTGCCCTCTCCTCGTGAGCAGGTTATCAGTATTTGTTTGGCTGTTGCTAAATATTCTGTTAAAAATATCTCAACCTCTGCTCTCCACAAAGTTAATATGTGAAGATACTATTATATGAGAATTAAAGGTAATTCACAGCTTTATAAAAATATAGAAAGTTCATTAACATAAAGAGCAGTGTGCCAACAATCGTTTTATGAGAACCATCAACCATAGCATGTTAAAGAAATCATATGCTATTAGTCATTAATCATAAGAAATTACAGTAGATACTGCAGTTGATTTCTTTTCATTGAAGAATTTGTGCAAAGTTAAGTCCATTAGCTAAATTTTTATATGCTTCTATTGCAAATCACTGCTGAAGCTGTCGCCTTTCATAAATATTCCTTCTAACAAAAATCAGAGATCTGAGTACTTCCTGCTTTTGTCTAATTTAGGTTTGTCTGTCCAGATTATAACACGAGATACCTTATCCTTTCAGCAGATAAAATCACACGGAGTTTAATCCAGTTTTCATTATTTCATGAAATCATTAAAAAAGAATTTAAAAAAAAAGGCATCCTAAAACTCCTTCATTCAGTGTTAGTGCTTCACTGATGGTCCCCAGGTAATATCTAGGGTCTAGTGGTAGAACTTCATCGCTGGAGGATCCATGGTCACAGTATTTGCCCCTGCCATCATTCACATGACCTGAACCTTACTAAATTTAGGCTGTGTTGCAAAGCCATTTATGCACTGGCTCTGCCTTCTGAAGGTTTGGAAGCTCTTCAGCAAAATAACCTTGGATTGCCACCAGCTGGATGTGCTCCCAATTCTGCTATAACACGATTGCAGCTGGGGGAGGCCGGAGTGCAGCTGCTGGGAGATATTACTTGTTTGTGTAAGACACACGTTAGGGATGTGCGTGCTAAAAGCAAGTACTGCTCCTAGTGTACACAAAAATAAGTCCCCAAAGTAATTCTTCTTCCTCATGTACTTTCTTTGGAAAAAATAATATCAGAGGCTGTTGAGCCAAACAAGCCAGAAAAATGACAGCACACCCAAAAAAATAATAAAAAAGTGTTAAATTTAAAATGTGGATATCTTTATGTATCAGTAGGATATAATGACATATAGATCTTCTTTCTCGGAATTTATTGCCACAGTCAGTGGTATCACATCCTGAAAAAATATGCCCCAGTATTTTAAAACGTTATCATAACTTCTTTGTCTGTTTCTTGCACTTTGTACAACAGGAGTTTCTGAGCACTGTGAATGTGCAGACTTGGGAGACAAAAATAAATTGCTTTATTTCTATGATTTAATGGATCTATGATGTGATCTGTCTCATTCTTCTTCAGATGAGGTAACTCTGCAGTGCTAAAACCTGACTTACCTGAAATTCTAAAAGTCTGATGCTCAAGAAGCAGCCTCCAACCATTTAGGCACCATTTGGACTCCCACAAAATTACACTGCACATACCTGGGCATATGCTTTTTAAATGTCTAGATGCTGTCATATTTTCTGCAGTTGGTTACAACTGTGGTCTGAAATATCTACCTTAAAAAGGTTTTAAATTGACCTCCAGGGAATCGTGTGATTATGATTGCCTCAGCCTGGCTGGGCTGGTGGCTCCCAATCGCTTCTGGACCACTGGAAGCTCCTTGCCACTCTGAAGGCAGCTAGTCACCCTCTTCCTAGACGAGACTGGGGTAGCTCCTGGGCAGCAACCCCACAGCACCAGAGCTCCTCGTAGTCTGGGCTCCAACCTGTAGCCTGCAGAGCTTTGCTGTTCCTAGAGGTGAGGCAGTTTGGACATGGGTCTCATCAGCATGAGGTGGCCACATGGCCACCAACTTGCAGCCCTCCCTGTGGCCATATATGAATGCAACAGGCCAAGGGGAGAGCCAAGCAGTGCGTCCGCAGCCAACACAACAGAACAGGGCTCAAGCACTGAGCGGTGGCCATAGGGGTTGAGATGCTGGTTGTCCTCCAACTGCACCATGGCCCTCATGTGCCTCACTGCCGTGCTCCTGGGCTCCACAGCTACATATCCAAACACCAGCCTGGGCTTTGTAAAGTCTCTCCTTCTAGCCAAACCTCCTGGAGGTGTGTTACACCTGCTAATGAATTTAGAGGGCAAAGGAGCTTCTTGTATCGGTTACAGAAGCACAGCTCTTTGAACAGTTGGTTTTGAGACATCTGAATCTGAAAGGCAGGCAACAGACTTGTTAGTTAAGCATAAAACTCCCCGACAGATTTGTTTTAAATCAAAATCAGAAACTGCTAAAAAGGTTCTAAGTTGGTATGATTGAAAATAAGATCTCTGTTTTATAATCTTTATTCTGTAAGAGGAAACCTATGAGGAACTTACACATCTTAGAGATTATAACCAGAGAGTTTTGGTTTGATCTTGTACAAACTACTTCTGAGGTAAGTTTTGGATATTCAGTTTAAAGGTTAATGAAAGTCTAACACTTCAAAGACCTTTTATTTGGCTAGCACCTAGGGTCATGATCTAATATTTCCTCTAATTAATAGAAAATTATTATTATTTGTAAACATATTTATTGATTCATATAAATATTTATAGACAATTTACAGCAATCAAAAATGTAAAAACCAGATACAAACAGACACACAAAAAAATTCCTTGGATAGGCCATGTTCCACCACATGCCATCATTTTAGTGCAGACTTATTTTTCAATGTGTATTCATGTATAATCATCACATGCCATCATGCTTTTTAATATGCTTTTATTTGTTTCAATCAAATTCAGAGCATTCCCATAAGCAGTGGTTAAATCTTATACTCCCTTTCTGGCTTCTCTTCCAGCAATAATAGATTCATTTTCTGGCTCTGACAGGAGGGAGTCGGATTTGCTGTCTGGCTGATTAAGTGGTGTTGTGTAAGCATCAGCTCTACTGGAGCTATACTAGGAGCGAGAAACAGGAAGAAACTAGTCAGTAAAACACAGCTGTAGGCTGGCTGGGAACCAGTGACTGTTTGTCACTCCTTCCAAAAAGAAGAGTAAGACTCGGTGGCAAATATTCAATAACATCAAGTATTCAACAGAGACATTACATCTTTCCTCCATGCCGGGATACTCAGAGTTTTACTTCAACGTGGACCATGGCTACTTGGAGGGTCTGGTCCGAGGTTTCAAAGCTGGGATCTTGACAAGCGCAGACTATGTCAATTTAGCACAATGCGAGACACTAGAAGGTAAGTCCCTTGGATTATCTTACTTCAGACGAAATGCTGTTGCTTAGACTTTTGAAGACTGGAAGGCAAAAGATTAAAATATTGTCCGCTTTATCTCAAAATCATGGGCAACGCTGATTTCCTTTTAAAAATTGTTCTCAAAATTAAGTTATTAGGTTTCCATAGAAATGACTCTAGGATGATACAGACTATGACTTCCAATGCAGCCTCTATCATGGAGTTTTCTATATTACTGATAAACTTTGGAAACCTCATCCACAGAATTCCTCTGAGACTCATAACCTTCTCATATATTTTAATCATGCTGTGGACTTGTGCAAATGTACAAGTTCTGTATATCAGTTCAGCTATATAAAATATTTCACAACGTCTTTTTGGAAGATTACCTTTCAACACCAAATATATATCTAAAACACATAATTTTAGTATTTTATTACTTCATAGGTTTTAGAGCAGCAGAGGATATTCTGGTTAGCAGGAAGAAAAAAACAGATTTCACAAAGACAAAATGAACTATTGTTCATCTTAAAAAAGCTTTTTGAAGGTGACCTTGTCACAGTCACAAAGGGAGCACACAGTTGTTTCCAAAACAGCTTTCTTTGGCCAAGACCGGTCACAGCCTGGTGAAGACAGACATTGCAGAGAATCATATGACACACCTTTATACACTTGGCAGGAAGAAAGGTGACAGGAAAAAAAAGAAAGCCTTTCTAAAGAATTTTTTTTTCCTAAATAAAATCTACAGTTGTACACAGAAATAATTTCTCAAATATGCAGTATATGTACATTCATTCGAAAATGTAGTAAGGAGAAATACTGGACTTGCCTCTGTTTCGAACATCAATTGCTTTGTATATGCAGTGATAGAATTGGTAAGATGAGGAGTGCAAGGCCTGAAGACATCCACATAGTTTAGAGGTTTCCTAAACTGTTAAAAAGTGTGGGAAGACTGTGGGCCATTAATCCTGCTGACTAAAATAACTACATTTAATAGGTGTACATAGATCTCTATCTGTAAGGTGGCTAAAGCTCCTTCCACAGTTAAAGTAGAGGTAGACACCACAGTTAATGGGATCTAGCTGATTAGCTGATCTATTTAGCTGATTAGATGTGCATTCCTACCTGAGCTGATGAGCTGGTGAGCTCCATCAGCTCTCCATTTGGGATAACAGCAGTTTAGACATGTAGACATTTTCCCTGACAACTCACTCTGAAACCTGTTCCTTAAGTCAGCTTGACGAAGCTGACAGCAGCCTGTTTGTACTAGCGGTTATGGACCGTGGAACTTATGGACAGTATGGCTTTACATCTAATTCTTTAAATCAAAAAAACTATTTAATGAATTTACACGCTCCTCTTGAGCTACTGATAGAGCTTAAAATATCTGTGAGAGATAAGAAGGACAGCATGATGAAATTAGTAAACTCTTGCCCTCACTCAATTTGTCTGTGTAGAAGAACTCAAGAGACAATGTCACCAATGAATGACTCCAAATATTTAAAAAAAAAAAAAAAAGAAAAAGAAAAGACTCCTGGTTAATAATTTCTCAATAAGAGGAAAAAAATAGATATTTTAAAAAAGAACAAATGATTTTTCTTCATCATTTCCAAAAGAAAACAAAAAAGTCATTTTACTCATTTTACAAGAAAGACTTTCACAACCAGGAAGTGGTATTAAAAGTTTGTTGAGACATGCAAACTTTCAAGGTTATTAAGGGGATGCATAGTGTTTTGTGAACAGATCACAATAGAGAGATAAGGCCATATTTTAAATAAGATTTGCAGCATAAAGAATGACATTTTTTGATTTTGTAGCCTTTCTCACTCTAATCTTCATCCTGGTTTACTGTGCAAATCCTTCTCAGCAGCAGAAACTGATGCTTTTATCAACCCATCTTAGCATATCTGTATTACTCACTATCATTTCCTTTTTTTTCCTGTTCAGCTACGGAATATCTCTGCCTTCATCGGATATTTTTCTACTTCTTTTAGCCAACTAGCAGGTTCCACAACTTAACTACCAAATGCATTATTTATAACTAAAATATTAGAAGTGTACATCAAGCTCAATATGCACATCTCTTTTTATATATATATGACGTAACATTGAACTTGCATCACTAGTATACAGTGTACCAAAAAGACAGGTCCTCGCCTCTAGAGTAAGAAAGAGCTATGTGCGTATGTTGTACCTTGTTTCCTATTAAAGCATTCAGAAAGTATGTTTGTGTTGCAGTGCCATCATGCTTTTCCTGTAGGATTTTCAGTCCTTGTATTCACATTCAAAGGTAATAAATTTACTCCACTGTGTAGTCTGTGGTATAGCACCAGACCACAGAAACTGGTCTAAGTTAAAAATATTATAAATATGGAAAAACAAGCAAGCAGAACCAAAATCACAACCACTCTGAGTAGCCCATAAATAGAATTTAAAAGATCTTTTAATTTCAAAGTGGTTTTATATCTCTAGAGGGGAAACCATAATGTCAGTACAAAAGAACCACAAGAAAGCTGTAGGTTAGAACTTTATATTTGCATGTGAATCACAGGGTAAGCATGACAGTGAGAGAGAAAGAAAAAAGGAGATTGCAACCAGAGTAAGATACCACTGTGTCCTCTCAATTCTGGGCCACACAGGAGAAGAGGTCTTAATTTAGACATCCTCCGGGGCTTGCTTAAATTACTGCTATTTCTGCGGAGCTCCCAGGCAGGCTGCAGCACTGAGATCAGTCCACATGCGTTGGCCCCAGCGCACAACGGAGAAGTCCCTGAGAAGCCTCTGAGAAGTCAGAGAGGATGCCAGGGTTTTGCACACCTCTGATGTGGAAGGAACATTTCATCTCTAGGGAGGACCAGGTTAACACTTTGTTCGACTTTTTGCAGTAACTTTTTTTTTCTCATCAATGTGATTTGTATCTCAACTACAGTCATCTTAAACTATCCTCTATCTTCTTGAGATTTAATTTCCTTTAGATATTCCACTGTTTTATTTGAGTAAAATGTGATATGACTGGATTTAAAAATGCGTGATTTGAAGTTATGAATTTCCTACAATGACTGCATGATGCATATGATGCGTAATGCAGATGGATGACAGTAATATTGGCAGCTGACGTACAAGAACTTTCTTTCCTAGGGCTTCCATGTACATGCCAAAAAGCACAGGCTCTTGTGTAGGTCTCCAGCATGACCAGTAAAAGCATTTGCTGAACAGAAATGTCTGAAGGCCCTGTGATGCTCAGCCCTGGGATGCTGTGATGCTCTTGCCGGGTCACCAAGTCATGTTACTAGTGCGTGTGTCTTACTGTGTTGAAGTTGCCAGAAATATGATCTTATTTAGGCCAACTGCCATAAAAGACTATAATTTAATACTGCTGGAGCAGCCTCTAAGCTGCACTCTGCTCTGAACTCTGACCATGACATTTTTGATCAATCTCACATTCCTTTGGAGGCTGTTGATTGCTGTTTTCTCAATTGTTTAGGCCAAGCACATAAGAGAGGGTTGTATATTGTTTCTTACACTATCCATGTTCTCATTTTTTAAAGTCTTCAGGAAAAACAGCTCTTTAAAGCAAGACATAGAACAGGCAGAGTCATTGATCCAATATTCAATGGGCATAATATTTCCTCTATAGATTTTTAGAGCCAGGCAGGGCTATTTTATTTTTTTTATAGCTGACATATTTCATGCATTGCATTTTGATGTGGATTCTCAGTCAATCAGAGAGTGAGGTTGGTAGTAGTCTTGTCAGAGACAGACTGCTCTTGATCATTTGTTTTTGTTTTCCGTTGGTCTCATCAACAATGTTAAATTCACTTCTGAATGGCCAGTTTGGGTGGGTGATGTTTGGGTTTTGGGATCTGCTTTAGATGCTAAAGCTCTGAAAACGACTGTGTCAGTAATGCATTTACAGAGGGTGGCACTAAGGAGGTGCCACTGGTGCTTCATCTGAGAAGAGACAGAGCAAAGCTGGAGCTCCAGCCCTATGCATGTGATGAAGCAGAATACTCTAATCCCACCATATGTCAAGTTTTCTTACTTTCCTTGCAATGAAAAGGGAAAGAAAAATTATCACTTTTCACAGGAAATGCAAATGTGATATAAAAATATTAGTGAGTTTTTAGAAACATATTTACACATGTATTCTAGTTTCTAGGCATAATTTTGCATTTTTTATTTGATTCATCTTTCTTATCTTTCTCTCTTTCCTGAATTAAGTAGTTTTCCTTTTTCATACTTGGATTTTTTTTCTTTCTTCTCCCTGAAAAGAACCTGTACTGAAATTATGACTATTTCCTAGGATCCGTCTCTAACCTTTGGAAGCACAACAACTTGTATTCTGTTTTGTCAACAGCTTTGTCATGAGCTCTGAGGACCCGTATTATTTTGAGAAGCCATTAGTTTACACTGATTGCATTCATTTAGTACAGAGAGATCTAAAGAAATCCCAGCAGTTCAAGAGTGTTAGGTAGGTAAGGCTGTCCCATCCAAATTCCTGTGTTGCTGTAATCACTGAAATGAGCTCAAGTGGCAGCCAATCTGCATACAAAATTCTAGGATTTATCTAAATTTAGAGTCGTAAGATTTTGAGGTTTTAGTGCATTAGTCCCTCTGCATTAAGTCTCAGCATAGGCAACTTTATTGTATCCTATGAAAGCGTCCACATGGGGGATTTGTGAAGACCAGTGAACAGGCTAATAAATCCCAGCCTTGTTAACTGCACATTAACTTCTCTTGCAGATGTATCCTTATTTCATCTAGTGGGAGTGATATTATTCTATTCCCTTCAGATTTTATTTGAAAATATAATCATTACAAATGCCAAACCATTATAACGTTTTCCCAATCCATAATTTACAATAATTTTAATATGGCATTTGGCATATGGCATTTCTGCAATAGAGCAGTGGCTTTTTAAAAGGAAATGCTAGATTGCTTTGAACACTAAGAATTGATTGCAATCTTTACTTTTGCCTCATGGTGGAAAATGGCTGGCAGAGGAATTTATCAAAGGAATTCTTTGCTGATACAAATGCTTGTCCTGACCTTGTCTTATCAACTAATTTTTTTCTCTGGTTACCAGTGTTGGGAGCACAGACAGAATGTGTCACAATAACCCAAGTTTCTGGAACAGCTTCTTAGGATCTGCTAATAGGAGCCATAAATTAGACAAAGCCTAAACAGAAATACTAGGAGAGTGAAATTCTGCCCTTCGATGCCCTCTGCTGCAGAGCTCCTTTGGAGCCCTGAGTCTGAGCCAGGCAGGATGCGTTCTCTCTTGTATTCAGGTAGCTTGGTGACATTATAGACCTACACAAGTTTTATACATCTCACATTAAAATTCAGCACTTTAACAAAATCACAGGATAATGCTTATTGATACATAACAGTCCATAGGATTGTGAAGCCAAACAACTGACATGGATTATAATGATGCAGTAATGGTGCCCTGAATAAATCAGTGAAATCAAAACATTGAACGAACCTGTCTGGGAAAAAGCTGGGGACAAGCAATAATGAATACTGTGTCTGGTGTGACCGACTGAAAATTTAAGTTGCCACTAAAACATCTGACAAAACAGTGAATTCTTTGTCCTTTCCTCTGGCATCCCCAAATCTTACTGGTAGGAAAGATGAATTTGCAGGAAGTATGCATTAAGTCTATGTTAAATCCAACAAAAACTTTTCGCTAGATCAGGCCTTTAATACAGTCTGAAATGAACATCTGAAATGTTGCTCTGTTTGGTTTGGAAATAATATAATAACAGTTTATTTTCGTGATCTTCCCTGATTCTAATTCTAGACCTGAAGTTACATCTGCAGACCACAGATTATGGCAACTTCTTGGCTAATGAGACTGGTCCCCTCACCATTGCCACCATTGATGACAAGCTGAAGGCTAAACTGCTTGCAGAATTTCACTACTTTAGAAACCACGCTTTTGAACCGCTCGCCACATTTCTGAACTTCATCACGTACGTAGTGTTACCACCCGACTTACACTACACACCCAAACCAGCAGCAACAAGGGGTTAAAACAGAGGGAAATGTGTCTTACCAGAATTTCCATTAAGTTTTACAAATCACGAAACTTCTTTCATACTATAATATTTACGTAACCTATTTACTAATATATGTTCTGAAATATATATGAAGAGCTGTTGTCTTTGCTGTGGCATAAGAAAAAGAAAAACAGCTAAAATTTTCAAATATATTGAGTCGGAGAACTGGTAAAAATGAAATTTGTGAGATGGCTAAAACAGTATTAAGCATTTTTATGATCTGTGGAGCAAAGATTTCAATGTACAATACATAATCTTAACTCCTAGGTATGCAACACATTCTAGACTTTGTTTAAAGGAGGAAAAGCTGACACGTACCTACCATACCTTTCATTACATTTGGACATTATAAAGAGGAATAATTTTATGCTGTATATATCAAGATACCTAGATCCAAGTAGCTGTGTTTGTGTCAGATGTTTTATGTCAGACAAAGAGAAAAAAATACTCTCAGTACAGATATAAACAGATAAAGTTGTTAATTAAATGACTGTGATAGCATATTAATGAGAACAGGGATATGCTTTATAGCAGTCTAACAGCACTGAAAGTTCAGTGGGATTTTGTACAGAACTGCTTACTCCCCTTGCTGTATCTCTTTAGTACATTATGACTAAATTACTGGGCTTTCCAGGTTACTTTCAATGATTACTTTTTTCTTAACAGCAAAACAGACCATCATTAATCTTGTTTTTTGGTTGAACGTGCCTGACTAGTTTTAGGCTGTTTTAACACCAAGTTCTTGAAGCCTGACCTTGGACAGCTATCACCTGTGGCCATATATGTTTGTTTTCATTAGAGAAATGAAAGTGAAAATATGAAAATTGTGACTGTGTTGTGTTCATGCCCATTGCTCTGCATGTGCACACACGTGCACACACGCTCTGCAACCTGCTGGCCCACAGCAACAGCAATGTTTGCTTAAGTTATTTAACATAACTACTGCTTCCCTACATATCCCCTTATAGCTACATGACTGTAGGTCGCCCTTTCAGGTTTTGTGTGTGAAATTGTATCAGCCTGTAGCCTCCCT
Source organism: Eudromia elegans (assembly GCA_003342815.1). Classification (NCBI taxonomy): domain Eukaryota; kingdom Metazoa; phylum Chordata; class Aves; order Tinamiformes; family Tinamidae; genus Eudromia; species Eudromia elegans. Next base: position 641,653 of record PTEX01000206.1, read on the forward strand.
AGCTGTGCTCTGAATCAACGGCCCAGCGGGAGATTTGCATCTATATTATAAGTATCCCAAGGGAATGGGTTTCCCATTTCCATTCCTGAGTTACTGAAAAACTCTGATCAGGCTCTCTGATGGTAAAACTAATATGAAGTTGATGGAAAACTTGATGGATCTGTGAGGATCTGAAGTGAATGGATCCGTGTTGATCTGTTCACAGTACCCTCATGGGGGACTCATTGTAGAAATAAGATTCATTTACTTTCTTTTTTCTTTCAAACACAGATACAGCTACATGATTGACAATGTAATTCTTTTAATAACTGGCACCTTACATCAGAGGCCCATAGCTGAACTTGTTCCCAAGTGCCATCCACTGGGGAGTTTTGAGCAAATGGAAGCAGTCAGCATTGCCTCAAACCCCACTGAGCTCTTTAATGCAATTTTGGTTGACACACCATTAGGTAGGAACATTAAGTTACTTCTTATTTTGCTCTTGAAAATTCTCTTTATGTTTTCTTAAGAATATCTGAGACTAAATAACATGTTCTGCCCTGGATATGCTGTGTTTTGGTAACATAAAAACCTATGAGAGAGCAGCCCCACAGAGAGGGACCTGGGCGTCATGGTGGACGACAAGTTGACCATGAGGCAGCAGTGTGCCCTCATGGCCAGGAAGGCCAATGGGATCCTGGGGTACATTAAGCAGAGCGTCTCCAGCAGGTCGAGGGAGGTGATTCTGCCCCTCTACTCAGCCCTGGTGAGGCCGCACCTCGAGTACTGTGTGCAGTTCTGGGCTCCCCAGTGCAGGAGGGACGTGGAGCTGCTAGAGACAGTCCAGTGCAGGGCCACGAAGATGATTAGGGGTCTGGAACATCTGCCCTATGAGGAAAGGCTGAGAGAGCTGGGCTGCTTCAGCCTGGAGAAGAGAAGACTGAGAGGGGACCTCATCAGTGTGTATAAGTACCTCAAGAGAGGGAGTGAGGAGGATGGGCCCGGCCTTCTCTCTGTGGTGGCCACAAACTGAAGCACCAAAAGTTCCACAGGAACTTGAGAAAGAACTTCTTTCCTGTGAGGGTGACAGAGCACTGGAACAGGCTGCCCAGAGAGGTGGTGGAGTCTCCGTCTCTGGAGATCTTCCAAACCCGCTTGGACACCACCCTGTGCCACATGCTCTAGGAGACCCTGCGTGTGCAGGGGGGTTGGACTAGATGACCTCTACAGGTCCCTTCCAACCTTAAGCATTCTATGATTCTATGATTCTATGAATAATTGGCTGATAAACTGTGGATCAAGCACTTCCGAAGTGGTAGTCAGGACGTTTTCTGTAACATTTATTAACAGATTCTGTATCATCCCTAGACACAGATGAAATACGCTGCTCTTAGGAAGTGCATGGATAATTTTTATGGCCAAAATAGGCATCCATATATTTATTTCAACACCTACATCTATAAAAAATGCAAGATGAAATCCTATCTGTACTTCACTAAGGATCAAGAAGTAAATAGTTACTAAAAAACATTCAATGTTTTGTTACATCCTAAAATTCATCTCTTGGGATCTGGACATTATTCAAACATAGATAGGGACAATTCCCTATCCTGAAGGATGAAATCTGAAGCCAAAACAGAACAAGGGTTAGGATTATTCTATCATATCGGTTGAAATGGTTCTCAATGCGCAGCAACAGTCAAAACCAGCGAATAAAACCTAAAGAGATGTAGGGCTATGGAGATGTGACCAAGGTTTGCAAAGACATGAATGTGGTGGATAAAATGTCCAGTCTACTTTAGGAGACCAGATCCCAGCAGAAAGATAGCTTAAAAATACATTTTAAAAATGCTATTTTACACAGGTGGTAGTAAATTCCTGGAATTTGTTGCTCCAGATGTTGCTAAAGGCAGAGGGTAGTATCATTAAAAAAAAAAAAAAGATGACACAATTCCCGTGTAACAGGTCCATAAGTAGATCCTAAAGAGACCTGCCAGGAACTGCCTTCTCACATGTGTAATGGAATAACAGGGGGAACTGGGAGAGTGCAAAGGGAGCAGACCACAAAACATGGTCAGGCTTCCATGCTTTCTCCACACAGCATCTCCCTCTGCTGCTCTCTGAGAGCGTGTTCTCTGACGCAGCTTTGTTTGCCCCGGTAGGCCGTTTATTTAGTTCCTATGACACTGCTTACAACGAAGAGCGAGGGATTGGCATAGCTTTGTTAGCTAAGAATACAGTGTTTTTAAGAGGTCCAGTTGCACGAATGAACTTCATCTCTGTCTCCCTGTTCAAAAGCCTGCTCTTTAGCAGGCTCCTTTCTACAGGAGCACAGATGGTCAAGGTCAAAGCTTGCGTGCCTTTTACTAGTTGCATCCTATCGCCTTTCCCCAATTTGCACCCATACTAAAATAGGAAGAGGAAAGGAAGGAGGATTCTCTGTAAAAATCATACAATACCTGTATGATATAAGGCAAAAAGGATCTTTTATGTTCCTCACTAGAAAACCCCACTAATGCCTAAACCACATACTTCAGAGGAGATTAGGGCCTTCATTAGCATTTCCTACCCAGTGCTCCCTGCAAACAAGGCTCTGGCTGCTGCCTTGATTGAGTCCCCTCGCCACAGATTCTCATCAGCAGAAGGGCATAGGAGGATAAGGGGAAAATCAAGAGGATTTCTCTTTGTTGGTGTTACATCACGCTTTCTCGTGCAACAGAAACCTCAGGCCTTCGGTCACACACTGGTGCGTGGCTACAGATAAGAGATGCATAACATCAGCATGTAGATTTATTCTGTAATACAATGAACTCTGCTTTCAGCTGCTTTCTTTCAAGACTGCCTGTCTGAAAATGACCTGGATGAAATGAACATTGAAATAATGCGCAACAAATTGTACAAGGCAAGTGCTTGCAATGTAACCATAATACTTGGGTTTTTCAAAGTGCCTCGGAAAAGGAGGTCAGCTTCATTATCTCTGCTTTATGAAGAGGGATACAGAAGCCTGGTGAGATGAAGCAAGTTGTCTAAGGTCTCCTGGCTGATGCCAAGACTGGGAATCAAATCCAGCTCTCTTGAGATCTAGTCCAGTGTTTGGATAGTTTCCAAAATGTAGATCTGCCTCCAAAATCTAATTTAATATCTCATTAATGAAAATGCTTTAGATGCCAGGCTGATATCCAAATCCATTTGCTTATGAATAACTCAGTTACCCACAAAATGGCATAGAACTGTTAGCCTCTAAGTGGTCCTAAGCGGGCTTTTGATTGAAATTTATTTTAATTTATAAAAGGTAGATGCGCTTTGAAAAGCTCTAATTACTTTGAGTCTACATGACATTTTTTTAATTAAAGGCTTTGTTTCACATATATTTTTATTCTTTCTCCTTTCCCTTATCCATAGTACTGCTACAGCACAGCTGAATCTGAACCTAACATGGGCCTTGCATTTTCAAAGTACCTTGCAAATATTAGCACGTAGGCCAAGACTCTTAGCATGGTCTCCTTCAAGACAATGCGTATTTTATTCCCTTCATGGTTCCTCCCAGCACGTTTTCTCCAAGTTTGTTGCTGTATTTCTTTCACAAAGGAGGCCCTGGCCAGCAGGCAGAATATTTGCAGGAGTCTGATCAGCACTAGGCTGAAAGACAAAAATTTTTCCCTTGGTTCTACAAGTGATGTTTATAAATTCCCAAGACAATATTTGCTTCTTAAATATTCTGCTACTTCCTGTTATTCGTAAGAACGGCAGTCAAGCCCAAGCCTTCTAATTCTCCCACAAGTAGCAATAAACCTGCCACTTGTTTCCATTTTACAACATGCAACTGGGATTTTATTTCCTGTGTGGATGACTTCCCATTTACATTTACTATATTTTATTTTTAACTTTTTCTCCCCACTCCTCTAAGTATCAGGGGGATCAATTTGCAAACGCTTTTAAATTATTCGCATTTCTTTCCTCTTCTGCTTCAATTTAGTGCCAGCTAACAATGTGATCGGTTATATTTGAGCTCTAGACACTCTAGACAACACTGTCCAGAGCCTAACACCAAATCCCATGCTGCAGATTCCCACTGCGATGTTTCTGTTCAAGATTTCCCTAATTGCGCAGTTAGCGAGAGCTTCTTTTAATAAGTTTATGTGACTGCAAGTGAATTTTCATACCGTAACCGTTCCCTAAGGCAGTATTTTGTGGCTGGTGGTGGGGCCAGCTTGCATCTCCAGCAGTTCTGCAAGCTGGTCCCCACTGAACAGTTGTATTGAAGTGGATGCGCAGGGCAGGGTCCTCACGAGAGCAGGGGGCTCTGCAGACCGGGAGCTCTGGGAGCTCTGCTTGCTGTTCTGGCCTAATCCGGGGTTTTGGAGGGTAGAGCAGCAGGGATTAGTCTGTGCAGCCTCGCAGCGCCAGCCCCACAGCTGTGGCGGGCACCCGAGTGCCCCCCTCCGCGCTGCATGTGGCTCCCCTCAGCCATCTGCTTGGTCTGCAGCCTCTTCAGGGAGCAAAGAAAGCATAATATTTACCCTATAACACCCTTTAGATGTTACCCGTTTTGTAAGAACAAGATATTTACATTTTAATATTCTAACCTTCAATCCAGCGAAGCACATTAGTAAACGCCTGTTTGAATTTAAATTCATAGAGTTATCCACATGAATGGAAGTATTTAAAAATGGAGCTCATGACTAAAGGGATGAGCTAGACAGAGTCTTAAGGAGTATTTAAAATATTTCTTTTCTTCTTTCATGTAGTCTTATCTTGAGGCGTTCCATAAGTTCTGTGAAAAACAGGGAGGTACCACAGCAGAGGTAATGAGACCCATTATCGAGGTGAGACAAGTTCACTCTTCATAAACAAGAGCCTTCCAAAATGTTTTTCTGAGTCGCTTTGTTTCTTCTGTTCCCTCTTTCTCCATCTGCAAAACTACTTTTCAGATGCTGATTCCTCCTCTGAATAATAAGTGTTTGCTAAGATGTACTGAAGTGTTTATTCTAGAACGACTTTTACCTCTCAAGTAGCGAAGCATCCAGGCCATTACCGGAGAAAAGTTAGTTATAAAAGTTAATTTTTTTTTTCTGTAACAGAGAGAAGAGTAGAATAAATAGCTCACAAATCTCAAACTGTTGTCTTTTAACATCCAGGTGTAATAAGTGGGCAAATTTAAAAAGTGGATTTTTTTTTACATCTTCTAGCCTCAAATTGTAAGTTGGAGTAGCTATGATCTGGAATTCCTGTATCTTTAAAAATCAAAATTATTCAAACTTAATGGCACCATAACATGCTTGTTTGCCCTCCAATTAAAATTAATAGTTGAAGTTAGAATTGAGTGACCTTTGGAATGAGTGTCCTACGGAAAGGTCCAACATTCCACATTTATCTGTTTGTTTCTCAACTCAGGAAAGTTTAATATTAATTTTTTCCATGAAAAACAAAAATCCCTTCCCCCCCCAACAAGCTTCTTTACAGCATGATGGAGTGTTTTGTTAGCTTTGTAAAGTAAACTAAAAGATGCACACATTCCTAAAGCTGTGTTTTCATTACGGATTTTCAGATGATTCTGAACACTTAATTTAAAATTCTCAGCATTCAGCTCCATGTTTTTCACATAGTTTATCGCAATCGTTTGCAGAGTTTGGCAGCCAGATCGCCCATTCATTTCCATGAGTCACATTTTCTGGATAAGCAAAACTTACACCTTCAAAATTGACTGAACACAATTCACTAGACTCTTAAGACATTGCACTAAAGGTTTGCACTGGGGGAGAGAGATAATCAGCCAGGGAGCTCCTCCGCAGAAGAAAACTGAGTCAAAATTACACTTTATGAAGCAATTCTTGATAGGGGCATACAATTTCACGTTTTATTTAACCAGTTCACAACATTTCAGTTCATATTTTAAAGAAAATGTTATCAAGTTGAATTGACCAGAAATAAAATATTTAGGGTATTGCTTTGTAAAAAAATAAAAATCAATAGATTGACTGGCAAAGGCAGACATGCTTTCCCAAGTTGCTTCAGATTTGCAGAAAGTTCCTTTTCAGCTAGAAATTCATATTGAGAGAAGATTACTAACCAATATTAGTCTAAACATGTTGCAAAATTCTCTTTCCATCAATGGCAACAGTTTGGTCCATGCTAAACCTCTCTAAACATCCTCTATAAGGTCAATCAGCTAGCAGGATAAACTCCGTAGAAGATTTTGCTTTCTGTAATGTTATATTAAAATGAAGACACGTATAGAGCAGATTGCTAATGGTGGTAGTTATGCAAAGCCAAAGTTTAGATGAATTGCTCTAAATAATTGTTGCTTTTTTGCTGTAATTTCATAGGTAAGATTACTAATCTGAATGAAACTCGTGTATTTAACTCCCCTAAACTCCTTGACCACTGGTCACAGTGGTAGATCTTTGCTCATTAGGAAGCCCTGGTCACCCCTCCTCTGCCATGGGCATCCAACTAAGTGCCATGGGCGCTCGGGAGATGCTCCTCCTCTGCCTGCCCCTGCACCTGCAGCAATCAAATGGTCTAAGTCACTGAAATCCAGCTTCGTGGTGGGAAGCAGAGTGAAGGACCATGCATGGCCAGTCTGGAGGAGCGGTCTCCAGGCACGGCTCTGAGCCTTCCAGCTTTCTCAAAATGAGAGCCACAGGGCCAGGCCCCGAACCCAGTTGCATTAATTATTATTATATCTGGCCACTCTTCGTATAAATCATTACCAGCCTAACAGATAAAATCTGTGTGTCTTTAACAGGTTAAAGGTTTGTCCTTTCAAAGCAGTTTCACTAGGGTTGATATGTCTATCAGTATTAATAAGGCAAGTAAAATTTGGCTCTGTTACTTATTAGCTAGAAATCTTTTCAAGCACACTTATTTTCTTCTTGTTATTTCCCTATTGTTTATTCATTTTCCTTACTCTGAAGTCAGTGCCAGAGGGCAGCTGGGTTCCTGTTGCAGTGTGTTCCAGTACATAGGAGTGAGATTGTGGAATATGTGCTTAGCAGCTAAATTTGTAGAACAGTGTTGCAACTGCATTTGTCAGTGCTGTTACTCAACAGAAAATAGTGTAGTTCTGCTCAAAACAGTTCAAGAGTTCACAGGGTACAAACTGATCCACACTTCTTCCTAAAATCTGTGCGTGCTGCCTTTGCACTTAGGAGATTTTCGTGTGTAACCCTCACAGTTTGCACTGCCGTTCTTAAAAAGTGACAGTAATTCATGAATAGATCCATGCTTAGTTTAGATATCAAGTCAGAAGAATAAAATAAAATTGAGTATGCTTATTTTGAATTACTAGTATATTTTTAATTCACACTGTAAGTTGTGTAGGTGAAATGTTGCCTTGGATAGAATAACATGGTGAAATTTAGAAATTAGAATGGTTTTCAGTCTACTGTGTTGAGGAAAATATAGATACTGCAGGCACCTAAACTTGCTAGAAGAAATGTAGCCTTCTGTTCTATGTTAAACATAGACAGCTAAACAGTTAAAAATTAACTGTTAATTGAAAGAATTGAAATCTTTAACTAGGCATGTAAAAAGCTACTTTTTCTTTATAAAATCAGAATTTTAAATAAATTCAGAATTTAAATAAATTCAGATTTTTTTTTCAAAACTTCCATTCCACCCTTACTGTCAGCAGCACTCTCTGAGTGATCCCAGAACAATATTATTGATTCTTGATCCCTTCACATGTAATTATACCTAAGAGCATCATTTTCTAACTTCAAAAGTGTGTGTGTCAGGAGATTTTCTTGTAGTTAAAATCTTGGTAACTTATTAGGGAAATAAGGAAGTAGTTGGGATAGCATTTTCAGTACAGAAATCACAGAATTAAAGCTGAGCTTATGTAAACTCCCTTTGATTTGCTCGTTAAAATTTAACAAGCACTTATAAATTCACTAAGATCTGTTTCTAATGCACCGAAGTCCACCTTTTAAAGTTTCCACAGGTTAGCCAAAAATGTATATATATTCCACCTCCTGCTTCTGTATTTTTTTCCCAAATGAGCACCTCTAACCCCTGTTTACTCTTTGCTTTATGCATTAAGTTCGAAGCAGATAGACGTGCCTTTATCATCACTATCAATTCGTTTGGCACTGAGCTGAGTAAAGAGGACAGAGAGAAGCTATATCCGACTTGTGGAAAACTGTACCCAGAAGGCTTACACCTGCTGGCCAATGCAGATGACTACGAGCAAGTGAAGGCCATTGCGGATTACTACGCAGTATGTAATCCAATTTTTCAAAACAAAAGGTCAAAATACAAATACTGAACATGTCATGATGAAATGAAATTGTTCTTATTTCATTTAAACTGCCGAAATTGGGGCTTGTGTCACAGCTGCTGTCTCCAAGAGTACAGCACAGTGCCCAGGCAAAAGTCATTATAAAATACAAAGACTAAATAATTTGCAGGGTAGATGAGTGAAAGCCTGATTTGTTACTAAAACTATAAAATAAGAAGAAAGTTGTTTTCTGAAAATCATTTTCCCTTTCTTCTCACTTTTTCCTCTAAATCACTGATTGACTCAATGAAGTAGCTGATGCAGACAATACCGCTGTGATTTAGTAAAATACATCTCTGCAGAATACGACGTATCAGGCCGATATACTTAAATACAACATTAATGCAAAGAAATCAAATGCAGCTGACCCTGGGGGGTAAAATGAGCAGCCATGTGAGGATCAGAGCTCAGGCTTTGGCTCCATCTGCCAGTGTGGCTCTACGGGGCACTGTCTGTGCCCAAAGCCCAGCACCCTCTGGCCAAAGGACTGAAAGGTCACGGGTCACCCTAATGCCACTTCTCCTCCTGCCTTCCTTAAATTATCTGTAGGAAATGACAGTAAGGAAGGCAAGAATAAATGTTCTTTTTTTTTTTTTTTTTCCTTTGGTGAAAATATTCTTTTGAGTTAGGCAGGACTATAATCTATACATGAGTTCTGCTCAGGAAGATTCCTAGTTCATAGAAAGACAACCTGTTTAATAAAGGGATGCAAAGTTGCCATGCTGAGCAGAATGCAGAAATACCTATTGCCTTTGGGTGCTTGTCTGTGCCTTTAGGAATACAAGGCTTTGTTTGAAGGCGTAGGGAGCGGCACCGGAGAAAAGACACTGGAAGATGCATTTTTTGAACATGAGGTAAGAGGTTTTAACCTTAAAATTTCAAAACCAAAGCCCCTCCCCTGGAATAGCATTTAAAGCAATCAATACTGCGTGTTCAGAGGGAGGCACCAGAAGAAGCTTTTACCTCTGTAGTGATGCATCATTCAGCTTTGCGTGCAAGCGCATGGTATTGCTGTCACTGCTAACTTTTGGGTAAGGCAAAAGAGAAAGATTTAACTTTTCAAATAAAATAAATGCTGGGATTGATTTGCTGAGCATTTACTGAGCTGCCAACCATGATAACCTATAAAATTCATCTCCTATAAACTGCGTGATGAAGTTATCTTGCACAGTTGACTGCAGAGGGAATTTCACCACTATCCTTTACTTACCTGTAATGTTGCTGGGTGTTTCCAAAATAAATCCAGAGATGATATTTCAGTTATGTTTCTACTGAAGAGACCCCTAAATATAGCCATGGTTGCAAAGCTACACAGAAAATTTGATGATGAAAGCTAGCATTACATTTGCCCTCTTTAATATTTTATTATAACCCTTGTTTCATCTTTTCCACAGGTAAAACTGAATGTTCTTGCATTCAATAACCAGTTTCATTTTGGAGTATTTTATGCCTATGTGAAGCTGAAGGAACAAGAATGCAGAAATATTGTATGGATTGCTGAATGCATTTCGCAGAGACACAGAACCAAAATTAACAACTACATTCCAATTTTCTAAATTTGAAAATTTATAATCCTACAGTGCCTGAAAATCAGCATTAATTCACATAAAAGAAAAAAAAAAATCTTATTTTGAGTTAACACTGACCAGATATTTAAAATTATATCTTCTATATAGAGCAGCACAAACACAACTCAATCCATAATTACAGATAAGAATACTTTATCAGGAAATATTTAGTGGACTCATTTGTAGTCTTTGTTTGCTGATTTGTTGCCCCACTGTGCCCATTTTAACTGATCAATAAAAACGTCCTACATGGTCCTTTATGCACATTCTTTCTTTCTTGTGGAAGTAAGTTCTACGCTAATGATGTTTGCAAAGCTCTTCAACAGCTTTTATTTGAATTAGTAGTTTTCTCAGTTGACTAACTAAACAACTACTGCTGTCTTAGACTGTATTTATGGGCTTCCTTATGGTGTACAATGGTGTATGAAGGACTTACTACATGAATAGAAGATAATCTTTAGGATTACTCTGAGATTCCCCTTTAGGAGGAAGTAAGAGTTCTCCTATGTCAAATGTAAATAAGCAATTGCGATCATATCAAAATCTCTTCACTTTTCCCTTTATGGTCACACGAGGTCACCATGACCATGACCATCAAGCAGTGGGCACCTTGTCTACCTTGTCTACCTGCACAGCCCTACAAAGGTCTCCTCCTGCCACTCTTGGACACTGTCTTCATGTATGAGCTAAGGAAGATTATGAAACATGAATGTAAATACGCTGCCAGCTCTGTATCAGTTTTACATCAGGCACAAACAACCCGAGCCCCAAGCTATTTCAGGAACTGGCTAAGATCAGCTGCCAAAAATAGAATGGACAGTTGAGGCCAAATTGTAGCAGAACAAGGTTGACTCTGCTGGGGAAAAAGGAGGGATTTTGAAAGGGACATCAACTCTCTGCCCTACAGTCCATTCAAGAAATTTGCCTTCTTGTCAATGAATCAGGTCATTGCATAGTTTTTCTGCTTGATTCCTCAGTTTCAGGCTGCACAAAGAACAAATCTTAGTCTTCAGCTGAATGTGCCTCCAGTAATACAACAGAGAAGTAAACCCTACTTCTTGCTGAGTAGACAGAAAAATAAAATACAAATGATGTCAACACCTCAGAATTATGGATAACATTCAGACGTGGTGGTTTTAAGAACTGGGATAGTTATATGAACTATAATATCTAAATGTTTACGTGCATACATGCCTAAGAAAGTAGAAAAACTCAACATTTTTAGCTAAAAACACACATTTAAAATTGTAAATGTAGTCAAAGAGCTATGTTGTAGAACAACCTCTGCTAACTTAATATTGATTAGCTTTTTAACATTTTGCTTTGTGGGGCATCTAAAGAGTCACATATTGTTATTTAAAAATACATTCAGATGGCAACTTCCTTTAGAAATAATTTAGTAATTTAAAAGAGCTGAGTAAAAAGAAGATAAGAGAAAATAATATAAAGCTTATTTCTATATTGAGGCTTGTTTTGCAAACCTAATAATATAGAAACAAAAAAAGTAGAAGGTAAAGTGTAAGTGCTGCAGAATGCTGGACTCATTTCCTTGCACTGTTTTTCCTACTTTGCATTTCATAATTTGTATTTCCCAGTCTCATCTGTGATCTAAGGTCAATTACATATAGATCTGGCCCCAATCTTACTGCAAACTGCATTGCAAACTGGAATGCAGAAAGCAAAGAAAGTTACATTGTCTCATATTTAAGCTTTTCCATTGCTTTTTGGTAATGGGGTTAAAAAAAAATATTGCTAGGAAAACAAGAACAAAGTCAACAGGGAAAGGACACGAACTGAATTCATGCAATTCAGCACAGTACAGGAACACTTTTTCTGTACCGATACACCCGTCCTCCCTATTTGTACAAAACAAACGAGCTGGCTTCCTGCCAAGTCATTTCTGAAGTGATTTGAAGGGGAAAGAATCTGCTCTCCACCCTAAAGCAGTCTGTGCCAGGGAAGATATGCAGCTGCTATTGCTACAGTCTGTGGATAACGCTGCCCAGAAAGCAGAGGGAGGGGGTGCTGCAGATCACGCTGTCCACAGGACTCCTCTCTTCGGATCCTGGGCAGAACAGCAACACTGTTCCGTGGTGGTTTTTTGCAAAACAGCTTTCTAGCTATTTGCTAAATACGAACAGGATGTAGCAGATGCTGATTATATTCCATTTAGGACTGAGCAGAAACTCTCCTTCACAGGAGAACAACAGACTAAGAAGGGAATTGGGTCCTTGGAATTTCAAGTCTTCACATACCTAAGCTTTTTGTATATATAGTGTAATTTACATTACTTTCTTGTTATTAAAAAAACCCTGATGCTTGTATAAATTCCAAATTCTATGGAATTCCATCATCATGTTCCATGAGGCAACAATATGCCCTCGTGTCCAAGAAGGATCCTGGCCTGCATGAGGAGGAGCATTGCCAGCAGGTCGAGGGAGGGGATCCTGCCCCTCTGCTCAGCTCTAGTGAGGCCATACCTGGAGTATTGGGTGCAGGTCTGGGCTCCTCAGGACAGGAGGGACGTGGAGCTGCTGGAGAGAATCCAGTGCAGAGCAACAAAGACGATTAAGGGCCTGAAGCATCTATCATGTGAAGAAAGACTAAGTGAGCTGAGCCTGTTTAGCCCCGAGAAGAGAAGACAGAGGAGATCTGAACAATATGAATAAGTACCTGAGGAGAGAAGGTGGTCAAACTTCTCAGTGGTGGCCAGTGACAGGACAAGGGGTAATAGGTACAAATTGAAACACAGGAAGTTCCATCTCCATGTGAGGAAGAATTTCTTAACAGTGAGGGTGACAGAGCCCTGGAACAGGCTGCTCAGAGAGGCTGCGGAGTCTCCTTCTCTGGAGATCTTCCAAACTCGCCTGGATGTCACCCTGTGCCCCGTGCTCTAGAGGTCCCTGCTGGAGCAGGGAGGTTGGACTAAATGATCTCTAGAGGTCCCTTCCAACCTCAACCATTCTGCAATTCTGTGATATATATGTATGTGTGTTCATGTGACATCACTAACAATATCTATGGTGGAAATACCAGATCTCCAAATCACCCAGGCACATGTTCCAGGTAACCATCATGGCTATGTCCCTCTGCCTGTGTCTGTAGCGAGAGATGAAGAACAGGCCCTGGTGAGGGCATGCTGGCCTGTGAATGCCTTTCCTGTTTGCTGTAGCTCGGAGTGCTCAGTCTCTGCCCGCGGGGAGCGGAGCTGCACTGAACTGGCAGCACCAGTATCAGAGACACTCTCCGTGCGCAGCCCCTTCTGCTGCCGTGGATGGCAATTTGTGCCCATGCTAGAACATGTGTTCTTCAGGATGAGCTTAGACAAAGTCCTGTTAAGTACTGCACAACTGATTCTCATGCAGAGAGCACGGAGAAACAGTGTAATATAGAGCACAGGGAGAAACAAAGGTAAATGACAATACTGTCTACCAGTTTATATGAATTAAAAATTATCTCAAACATACTGAAAAATGGTTCAATATGCTGGGATACCCCTAGAATGGCAAAAAGAAAGAAGTGTGTCATGGAACTCAAGAGAAGCAAGGGAAACTTCTTAGACAAACCAGGTAAAAGTTTACCCCTTGCGAACATTGCACATTCTAACAAATGTTTGACTATTTGGAATCCTTATTTATTATGGCTTACAAATATAAAACAAAACAAAAAAAAAAACCAAACAAAAAACAACCCTGTTAACTCAAGTGGCAGTATTAACTGAAGCATTACACACACAGAACATAGTCACTCATTCCCCCACCCCAGGTTGCAACCAGGAAAATGAACATCTTTATCTCCTGTTAGCATTCCCATAGGCTTCTGCAGGAAGAATTAAAATGAATTGCTTTGGAAGTATTCCAGGGGTAACTAAGTTCTCCGCCATCACATGATCTATCCAGGGGCAACTTCTACTCCTGGGGATGGTGGAGTCCATTGTCACCAGGTCTTTGTGAAGGTCTGGGGACACCTGTCCCAATTCTAACATGCAGCAGCAACACAGAGCAGTTGAGGAGGACAACATACAAAACACCAGTAAAGGTTATTTCTTATCAAGAAAACACTAGCCAGATTATATTTTTTAAAACAGAAGAGAACGGTCTTTACCATATGAAGGACCTTGCAAGCTTCCTTGTAAGGGCCCCTTTCCATGCTCCACCTAAGCTGCCCTATGAGCATTTTTGTGAGCTTGGGGCCAGTCTCGAAACCCCCACTGGGCTCTGCTCTGGAGCAGGGGATACGGGGAACTTGACGGAGCTTTAGGCATTACCTGTAAAAAAAGAGATAATCTATGGAACTTTGTTACATGCTCTAACTTGTTACTTAAAACATGTAGCAGCAGCTCAGGCTGAGCTTGAAAAGGAACTGGTAGAAGCATTTTTCAGAGTGCTATATAAGGCCTTATTTTCTTGTTTTTTAACATATAGCAACTAAGCACTGTCATCTTGTTAGCATTATATTAAAAGTGAACTCACTTGGTTTGTTTTTGTGCAGTGTTGTTCTCCTAAACTTCTGTTGCGTTCTGTGCAAGTGCACAGATATATATGCCTGTGTGCACACTCCCTTTAACAGAATTTTATTATGAGACTCACACCAGCTAGAAAGTGTTGGAGCCAACACTGAATAACCCACAGCAACAAATTCACAAATGTTGCTTTGTGGCATTTTTTTCTAGTGAAAATGTAAAGAATATTTAAAAGTAATGTGTTTTTTTCTTTTTATTTCTTGACACATTTTATGACTATTTTTTAGTTCTTTTGGTCACTGACAGGATTCACTCCTTTCTTTCTTTCTCTCTCTCTTTTTTTTTTTTTTTTTTTTTTTTTNTTTTAAACAGGACACAGCTATTTTTGGTGATAATTTTACTTCTCTTACACTAAATTGCAGTTCTGTGTAGCCTGACCAGTCTGGTCTCAGGAAAGGGAGCATCCGGGTGATATATATATCTTTCGTCCACATGTATTAATGTACTATTTAATCTTTACAAAGTTGAGATTCTTGTGAAATCAAATAACCCACAAAATAATTTCCAACACTCTATGTAATTTGCATATTTTATCAAAATAGATATGGAAATTTAAAAGACTTGGTAGGTGAGCAGCTAAATTGTTCAAAGGTCTTTCTTTAATGCATTAAGTCAAATAAAGCAAAATACTCTATTTGCATTTTCAACTAAATGGATTTAGATTAACGTTTGGGGGGAAAAATACTGCATTCTCTTCACACCATACAGTGCAAAAACCGAATGTGAGCACTCAAATAATTACAGGCATGATGTAAGCTTGTCAAAGTTATTCATACCTACAGTAATACTTCAGAGGAACTTCAGCTAAGCCTTACGCATGCCTAGATTGTATCCACTGCTTGTGACAACCAAAGAACACCAAGCCTGAGTAAGGCAGAGTTTAGGGAGAAAGCAGGACCTTTTCCACATACACCAAAAAGCAGAGACCACATATTCTCTGCCCTTGGTAAGCAAATTTTAAAATCTGAAAAAGGAGAAATTATTCTCTTAAAAAAACCACACCTCAATGATATTAAAATGGAGCTTGGGCAGAAACATTTTAATTAGAAATATATAAATTTTAATGAAACATAGGGTTGAACCATCCTGTTACAAAACAGAATCTATCAGCTATCATCTGTTACATGAGGAGGGATCACCAACAGTTAAAAATGTACAGAAACCAAAGGATCCAAAATAAAACAGATGAAGTATATTTATAGCAAATATTGTGACTTTCATAGATGCGTGAAAACTACAAACAAATCCCAAATTGCCCTAAACAGTATGTCACAAAATTGCCCTAAACAGTATGTGCTGTGTAACAGCACAAAATGTAACAAATTAATTTGCAGAAACACATAAATGAATGTATTAACAGAGTAGGCAACAGCCTGCTCTTACTGAACACAAGCGTGATGATGTTCCTGATGAATTCAGCGGCAGCGGAGTGAGAATGCCGGGTTGCATAAATTGCTGCAGCTTTGTGAGCTGTATCCCTGGAGGATCCTGCTCCTCCGGCTGCGTCGGTCTGCTGCAGCGGTGCGGATGCAGCAGGAGCGCTGCGGGCGGCGTGGACCGCGTGCTCCCCGGGCCTCGGGATGAGCAGCGGACCGAGAGGCCTCACGTTTCCGACAGGAATTAGCGCTTGGTGGCTGGTCGTCCTGCTGAACACTAATTTCTTACCGATCAAAATCCGCTCGCTCTACACTGCTTTCTTGTGGTCGTGCTCGCATGTCCGGCGGTCGCTGCTGTCAGCGCTTCCCCTCCAGCCCAATCGGAGCACATCAGGGCAGCATCAGGTCAGTTTGGTTGCATGGGTTTGATCATCTTGTTGGATAGAAATATTCCTTTTAGCATGTTGGGAGCTAACACACCGGCGAGAGAGGAAACCCTCCTCCCTTGGCACAGTATAAGAATGTGGAAGCCAAGCAGAGAAAGCCTAGGGCACACTCTCAAAAGTGACTGCTAAGATCATATTTCACGACTTATACATGAAAGCCTTATTTCAGCCATTCTAATACAAAGACAATATTATTTAAATGTGTGAGCTTTACAGCTCCTTTTAAGAAGAAAAAAATTTAGGAGTTCATCACATCCAGCATTGAAAGAGTAGCTATCATTCTACGCGCAAGTGTAGCAGTGCAGCTTTTTCCCACCATGGTTTTTAGAGTACTTCAGAGTAGGAAAGAATTTCAGAGATGTTGAATCATGACAAATTTCAGTTATCTTACCTTAATCTCTCAGGACTTTATCCTTACCAAAGCACAAGCCAAGTTTTGTATTTAAACAAATTCTTGCCAAAAGTATTAACCCGTTGATCAAAACGCCAGCGTCTCCAGTCAGACGTATTCGCTCTAACCACGTGTGCACCGCGCGCTCCTTCAGCCAAGCGTCCCACAGCAAGGCAAGTGTTTCACTACGGGAGCATTTCCCAGGTGTGGGCCAGACATTGCCCAAACATTTCCTCTCGCTGTCCAGTCTTGTCCTGGCTGTGGGCACCCCTGCTTTTCTTGGCACTAACTCTGAAAAAAAATCAGTGGCGGAAATAGATTGCAGCCATTCTTTCAAGAACTCGGAGCACAGTGTGCTCTACGGCCTTGAACTGTTTTTGACATTTAACAGGAAAACAGCATAATGTTTAAAGGGAATCAAAATAATACAGAATTCAAGAAACTAGAGAGTTCTTTCTCAGGACTATCACAGAAGGTGGCTGCCATATTCCCTAGCTCCTGGAACTACTTTAAGGATGACATAAGTGTTTTTAGGAGAGGGTAATTTGCATTTTAGGCTCGTATAAACAGCCCCAATACTAGAATCAGGCACAAAGTCAACTGGAGGTGCGGGCATTACTCCCTGGGGTTATATTAAATAGTTTGTATGTCTTTTTGATGATCACTTTGAGAAAAACATGATGCTTGCTACCTTCTTAAATAACTTCTTCTGACTATAATTGCATTTAGGACAACTTTCAAAAGTCCCTGTAAAGGCAGTCAGGTCTTCCAACTCCAAAGGAAAACCGCTGCTATGGGGAGATCCTGATTGTACTTAACTGTCACTCAGCAAACAGCATCAGCCATGACTCATTCCTACAGGAGAGTTAATCAGTGCAGACCACGAGGCCAAATAAACTTCAGCTGATGCCTCTATGGTTTCTTTGCAGCAGGAGTGCCAGTGAACTGCTTTTTTGTAAGAAATAACAGACAATTACATTTAGTAAATGACAGCTAAGAACAGTAGAGAAAGCTTGAATTTGGGTGTGAAAAAATGGAGATGTTTTCTTATAATTTATTAGGTTTTAAATAAACTTTTGGTGTTGAAGGAGTTGCTGCAGCTATTCCTAACTCTGGCTATACACACTGGGAAAGCAGCAGGAAGAGTTTTAAGTAGTGACAATAACTCAACAGGTACAGTAGCCTTCATATATATTCATAACCAGCATTATCTTACTCTGGTTACGTTCAGTTTTAGCCTGTATCTGCTTTTGAATCTCGCAATAGATAATATGGGGAACGTAGCACTGCAGATGCTGAGAGAAGACAAATTTAACAAATTTAACAGTTCTCTGTCTCTCAGCAGATTTAAATTATTGCAGTCTTTTTTTTTTTTTTTATTTCTTCTCCTATTTAGGCTCTGTGCTGCTAGGGAACAAAAGTGATTACATAGCTACATATGAGTAATGAAGGCTCTGAAACATCGTGCACAAATCATATTTACAAAACAACACTTGTATTCTAATGAAGTAACAGCGATTTAAATGCGAGAGCTTTCAGACACGTTCTGCCCTTTGATTTTACTTACAGAATAGGTGAGGTAGGAAGGTATGCAGGTATGTTTTGACTTGAATTATGATGCCTGTAGGTCTTACTCTATATAATGGGTCCCCTCATCCACCTTCAAGGAACTCAATTAGCTCGAGGCTAACCCTACTGAATGACTGCCAGGTACAAGGTCACCTCACCTAATGTTAGACAGCCCTAACATTATGTGTGATTTATGTTCCTGTGTGCTGTTTGGAGGGCTGTAGCATCTCAGAGCAGTCCTGCACACAGAGCAGAGCAGCCTGTGCAGCCAATCCACAGGGAACACTCAACACAGGCACCTACATCCCGCTGAAGCCTCTGCTGGGAAGCTCATGGTGGAGCCAATCCGAGCGCCCAGAGGCTGCTCCGAGCACGGGTGCCAGCGACTGCATTAACTTAGCAATCAAAGTACTTCGCAGGGAGACAGTCCTGTGGTTGGTCTCTGCTGCCAGAACTACTTCAATATCTATTTGCAACAGTAAAAGGGTAGCGATATTCCTGGTAGGCTGCCGAACGCCCCTGGCTTAATGAAATGCCCTAACCAGTGTGATTTTACGGCTTGGCATTGCAGGTCTAGGAAGCTGGAACCCTGACAACAGTGGGCCCTGAAGCCAGTGGATGTCAGGTCTCCAGACCAGTTCAGAGCAGTTCAGAGTGATGCCGTGTGACAGGAAACAACTTGGAGCAGCAGCAGGTCTTGCTCCTATAGGAGCGTAAGGGAGATTCAGTCACTGATGTGTTCAGACAGAAACACTTCCAAACAAGTGAGACAGAACCCCAGCAAACAGCTGGAAAACTCTGCAGTCAAATAACAGGTGAATTTAGATGAGTGGGAGAGTCGGCCTTTGGGCTGAACAAGGTTTGCTTGCAGCGGTTTTAGGGTAAGAAGCTGCAAGCACGTCAGCTGTGTTTTCAGTGCCAAAGTCCTAATTGGATCAAACCCCGTAAACATAGGGTGCAAAACATTATTACCATGGCCATATTGGCAGATCAAAAAACACAATAAATTCCTAAGGCCACTTGGCTAAGGAGCCAAGAATTGAACACACGTTTCTCATGTCTTAACCTAGCATTTCTATAGAATATTATTCTTAAGAGATAAAGATTTATTTCCCAAATAGTGCTCGCAACGGTGTCTAGTTCTCTCTCTCTACATCCCCCCCAAATGGATCAAATTATTTTATCAAAGAACTACTACTCTGAAAATACTGTTTTCTCTTTTGTTGTGATAAACAACTGAAGGAGACTTAGCCTTCCCTCGCAGATCATGTTTTCTAGGTGTCTGATAAGATCTGCTGGTTTGCTCTGGACACTTTCCAATGAATACACATCTTCTGAAGGGCTCCAGTTCAGATTAGTTTTGGGCAGAGCCTCAGACACATTAATGAGAATGATAATTATTAATAACTCTCTCAAAACATTTCAGTTGGTGCATTTGTAAGGTACACAGTGTACGTGGAAAGAAAAATAAATAAAACCTTTTAGAAATGTAAGTGTCCCAAAGAATGAACATTCAATTCTATCGCTTACTCAGGGATGATGGAAAACAAAGTCAATTTATTTTTCAGATGGTATTTGAGGGCATAGAAAGAGCAAATAAATCACAAACCTTATTCTGGCAAAGTCAGGCTGCATTCAGAACAGGGACAATGTTCGAACTCCACTGCAAGAAAAACAGCGAGCCTGTCTGCACGGAGGCACAACTCAGAGACACACACGGAGCCCCAGCAGCCACCACAGGCCTGGGGAAGAGAAATGACAAAATCTAATCGTATCCGGAGACCAACTTTACAGAAATGTTACTTGCAGACACATTTCAAACAATGTGCCTGAATTTAAGGAGAAAAAAAAATGCACTACTTTTAAGGAGGTACCTGCTAACTTTTTTGGAGGTAATTTATATAGAGCCAGAACACAGTAAGTCTTAGCAGAGAAGCATAGTGCTCACTAAGCCATATTTTAGTCATACGTTTTGGGTACAATTTCTCCTTGGCTAAGAAAAATGGCACTTACAATTATCTCAATGGCTTCTCTTCCTGCAACACAGTAATGTATCAATCTTAGCTTAACTAACTCCAAAAGTTTATAAAATAATCTATCAGTTCCCTGCTACAAAGGGGATTTATCATCTAAATGGAGTCATGGCCACCTGGAATGGTCACACAGCTGTTCATATGTGCCTGGTTGCCCTCCCGGGCAGGGCACACTCTTCTCTGCTTAGTAGCATTGCTTTATACTCATCCGGGGAAGGAGCTTCTCGCAGAAAGAAGACTGGATAGTAACACAGGTAACACTAGCCAAAAAAAATTATATAACAGCTTTTGTGTGGATTAAACTTAAGCTGTGAAGTAAAGAGTAGACTGGATTTTGTCTTCCCAAAACACTGGCAAAGAATTTTTATTTCCTTCTTGTATAAGACATTTAAGTATTTAGTGGCTTATACAAAGGGCTTATAAAAAGTCAACATTACCAATACCAACCGACACAAGCAGGGGTGCTCTTTAATTAATATAATACCCTATGCCTGCTTTCTTCCCCTAACTAGGCTGCAAGCCATATGAAACTAATTAATGAGTGGCTTCCAGGCTGCCTTACTCCCACCCAAAAGCAGTAAGAAATTAAATTTATCACATTTAAAGCCTTTATCCTTGCAAAGAGATTTATTGCTAAAAGTGAACTTAAAATACATGTAAAACAATGATGATATTAGGCTTAATGAATCTAAACCAACCTAGCCTCCCACGTGGCTTTTGAGAATACACGCTCACAAATTATGCTGTCATGGGATGGAGAATTACATTAGTTAGGAAATATGTTTGAAGTAAAGAAGGAAAAAGAAATCAGAAACTGAAACTTCATATTAAAGGCAAAACCAAAACACTGTCCTTATACATGTTGATAAATCCTTATGGTACCCTTTATAAAACTGTCAACATTTCATTCCACTGTGTAGATTATAAACATCACAGAAATTAAACCCAGGCTTTTCTCCATACCAAAGCAGTTCTTTATTACTTATCCTTAGTGTGCAAACGACTGAACTCAGTTGAAAAACTCGCATACTGTCACACTGTCTGGTCCCTCATATCTATTTTACAATCTAGTAACTATGATTTTTCAGAAGCTCTCTAAGAGAAAAACTCAAAAAGAAACCTCCCAAAACTTTATCATCAAGTTTTACATTAAGCCATGCAGTAAAATGGCACAAAAAAGTCACACAGATCTTTCAGACTAATAAGATAAAACCCAATGCTTTAAAAAATATAATACTGACAATGCTAAAGACGAGAAGAGATTTTAATAACTGACCATCTTGGGACAAAAGGCAACTCCTTCATAAAGACCATTTGACTTGATCTCTCCAACAGAAGCCTATCTAGCTTTGCCAGTTTTGTTGTTTAGAAAAAGAAATGTTACTTATACTG
The DNA here is from genome assembly GCA_003342815.1 of Eudromia elegans. Classification (NCBI taxonomy): domain Eukaryota; kingdom Metazoa; phylum Chordata; class Aves; order Tinamiformes; family Tinamidae; genus Eudromia; species Eudromia elegans. The sequence continues at coordinate 663,210 of PTEX01000206.1, forward strand.
CAGTCTTCCTATTAGTTATTACTTTGCAAATATTTTGTTAAATTAAAAATAAACAAAACTGTAATGTTTTTTAAAAGCATAATGTTTGTAACTTTATTTACACTGAATCTGTACTTTCAAACTTTGTTTTCTTAAGGTAAATGTCTTTTCACCTTCCTTACAAATAAATTTATATTGACAGAAAAATAAATTATATCATCTTAGCTTTTGTCCAAATTTTGAGTCTTCTATTTGGTCACTTACAGTGTATGAAATGGATCTGCTGAGAAAAGAAAAGTAATGTATTGGAAACAGCAAAGGATAAGCATATGGGCCAATATAATGTGTAATATTTTAGGAAAAGAATGTGAATAATTTACTACCAAAAGATTAATTTAATTGAACACAAACAGATTGCCACAGCTTTGTAGAAAGCCCAAGAAGTAGTTTGCTAGAGCAATCTCTTTCTGAACACAACTGGACCATGTCTTCCTTCAAAAGGATATTACCTATACAGAAGCATTTCCCTTTGTTCTGCATTTCTGAAACATTTCATTTTCATGTACTGGCTGGCCCCCGACCTTCCTGGGTGTATAAAATCACTCAGGTTCAAGGCAAACTATTATTAAAAAGAAGCAGAACTGTGCAAATCATGTAAGTTCTCTCTTTGTTGCTATATGGCAATTTTACCACTTAGGTTTCATTGAGTACCACTTTCATTCACTTTTCTCTCTTTACTTTGCATTTTCCTGCCACAAAATAAATAAGAACATAATCTTGTGTCCCAAGAGAAATCAACAAAATTGGCTTGTGACTTCCCTGAAAGCTGCAAGACTAACATGTTCCTTACCAGAGTTAATGAGATACATCTTGGGAAACAGGAGAGAAATTAAAAGATTTTTATATTTAAGAAATGCAAGTTAACCCTCTTGCCCCAAATTTAATTTTCATTTAATCATAGTGAAATATATAAGATCATTAGGGTCTTGCTAAATGGCATTCTTGTACTCGCATGCAATACAAAATGGAATGTTTCAGCATTTTTAAAATAAACTGTTAATTCTCTAGAAGTAGATATAAAAAAATTGCATGATTTTGGAAAATCATTTTTTAAAACATTGTGTAAATAAAAATACAATAATTTACAGTGGGAAAACTTACTTAGTCATTATACTTTTTGTTCTTAATCATTTTTTGGAAAAAAGTTGAAATCAGCCATGTCTTTGGGATTCCAAAACTATTTTTCTTTTTACAGGTAAGACTTTTACTAAATTTAACAAAGTAATTACTGTTTTGTCCAGTTAATCATTCATTTAGAAAAAAAAAAAAATAGGAGTATTTGACATTTAATTCCAGGAAAAAAAAAGATCTCCCCAGAAGATCTGCCATCAGTTGTGGTTCAGGTTGCATTGCCTTATGTAAGTATTGTTTCTCCTTCAGGAGCACTAAGGAAAAATTGCTAACAGCAACAATAATAATAAAAAAAAATGATAGTAACAGGCAGTCACCTTGTTGATTTCTGGTATTTCAAATGACTCATATTCCACCACCGTTCTCCTTTAGACCTTGCTTTTCTTTTTCTACCTCTCCCCACCTTTGCGAGCACCTTTGAGGGCTGACGGGCAGCGCTCTGCGCTGAAACGCGACCCGTCCCCGCGGCCGCGCTCGTGAAGCAGACGCTTTGTGCACAGCATCGCACGTCACTTCTGTAACTCACTCAGCACCTGGTAGGGAGCCAAAGACGCCGCCCACGGTTCACAGGCAGGGATGTATATGCTGCGCGCAAGATGGGACTCACCCTTTAGTGCCCAAGCAACAGGATCCGTTTGGGCTTATCTTCCACATATACCTTTCAAATACTTTTGCATACAAGAATCTGTGCTCTTGAAGATTTTTAACTAAACCTGAACTTCACAGCCCTACATCAGAGGAAGAGTTATGGATAAACTTATGTTTTAGAACTAAAAGTCATGGCTTTCAGCTGGAACAGAGACCCACTTCCTTCCCTCTAGTTATTTGTACTGCAAATAACTGGGAGGACAGCAGGAATCACAGGAAATATTGATTTAGGATTTAATGATGGAGTTGTGAGATATTGTCAACATGTCAGTGAGTATGCCACAAATGGGCCCTCCAAAGCAACCAATGTCACGTAGATGAAGGCAGAAAACAAAACAGAACAGTTTTATCCTCAAAGAAGGATAGGGATATGTTATTTCTTCAGTTATGTACTAAGAATTACATATTTTAAGTTGAATGTGCAGAATGTGATACTAGAATTTCAACACATTTTAAGTGCTTTAAAAGAGTAACAGTACTCTGATTTTTGTAATGAAAATGCAAGTGTTGTTCCACATTAATATTTAATAGGTTAAAAAAAGACTGCATTTCTCAACTGTGCAATTTTTTAAGTCACACTAAGAAAAAATAGTTCTAAAAATAACCAAATATAAGATTATCATCACTCCTCCTTGTGACTAAAAGATTTTAAACAGCAATTTAGGTATCTATTAATGCAAATTTTAAATTTAATTTTAAAATATGCAACATACACTAATTACTAGTTACTCTTCACATTGGCTCCATTAAAACAGAAAATATTAGAGTCAAAAGCAGCAAAACTCTAGGTAAATTCTGAATTTCTGATCCATTTTTATTAACAGTTTATAATATCAGTAAAAAGATGTGTTCACTAAGATTACTATGATCTATCAAGGATGAGTATTGCCTTAAAGCCGAACCACTTATAACTTATTTTAAGACTTACAGATCATTTAAAAAACATTCACAGGACCATAAGTCTATTTGATTTACTATTTGGTACACAGTATACCTTGGCCTAATTCTTTTCTCCTCTACCACAGCAAGAGGGGATTTTCAGAGAAAAAAGGTGTATTAGGACTTGAAAGAAAAAGGGCTTTCAGGCAAGAATCCATAAAAGGTCAGAAATGCAGCTCAGAACGTTCAAGATCTCTGCTTTTCCTTAGACTAATAATAATAAAAAAAGCAATTTGTGTATGTGCCATATTAAAAGCTGAGCTATCAGATCTTAAATAATCATGAAGACCACAACAACTAGTACGTGAAAACAACAGCCTCAGAGGGTAAAGTCGTGGGAAATACTAAAGTGGAAGGCTGGGATTGCTTAGTTTTCTTGGATAACAGTCAGAATAACAGTTTGGAAAAGAGTAACTTGCTGGTCCTTTTGCAGCTCAAATTGATGCCCAGCTCTCCATACCACTATGTTTCTCAACTGCCTTTAGCTGAAGGATCATTTAACCTCCAGAAAGTAAACCAACTCGGAGACTATCTTGTGTTTCCCGTGCCAACACAGTCACAATGGATTCCTTTTGCAGCCAAATACAAATAAGGATTCAAAATTAATCCTTATTTTTATTCTCCTATTTTGCTTGCCTGTAAGAGTTATGTGCATGCAGGAATTTTTATTTGTTTTTGACTTTATTTCTCTTTTGAGTTCCCTTCTGATATTTTATTGACCACTAATTATCCAGGGACTATGGGCTGTGTAGTACTGCTTTATATGGCTCTGTAATTAAATCACATCACTCAGTGGGTACTGGAACTAATGAAGCTTGGTCTCTTAAAGTCTGTTTTGCATGGGTGATTGACTTGGGTGCTTAAGAATGCAAACTGAACTGAAGCTGCCTGTTATTTACACAGGCTGCTGGCCTGCTCACCCTTTTTCCCTCTGCTCCTCATTCTCTGGAGGGTAATAGTGAGCAATTTAATGATGTAGCTTGTTTGTCCCCTTCCAGAGGACATTTACAGAAGCTTTCTGCTATACTCTGCCACCTATTTACTGAGAGTTTGCAGAATTTATCGGTCTTCGTAATGCATGTTTGAGGTTGGCCACTGAATTCAAAAGTTATTACAGAGAGGCGGGGGGAAATTGTTTAGTTCACACATTCATTTAATATACATGTTGTTTCCATAGGAAGTGAGAATAAAATAGTAGTATTTTGTCATATAAAACAATCTCACTACTGAAATTTGAACAGAACAAAACAAAGGGCTTCCCTCTCCTTACTTACTGACCTCCTGGACCTCGTGTCTTCTGGAAAATCCCATCCTTTCTTCATGTGCCCAAAGGGAGCTTTAACTCTCTACCTGCTCTCAACCTCAGCTTGTCTCAGGCCCATTCCTCAGCCAGAGGTGCAGACTTGCTTCAAAATAGAGTTCGGTGCCAGGAAATGTCTCCAAAGAGAAGTGAACTCACACTAGTGCACACACTCTGTATTGTTCCTGTGAAAATCATTCCTGATGTAAAGATACTGGAGAATATGCCTGCATTTCAAATAGATTCATATAAGAAGATCTGGTTTTCTGAGCTTAGAAATGACCTTGCAGTACTGGTATTAAAACAAAACAAAAGTGTTTTAAGATGAGACAGAGCTGTTTGCAAATCATTTACTTTTGCAAAATTAGTCTAATATTCAGTCCTGCTAAGATACAGCCCAACAGAAACAATAACAACACATGAAAAAAATGCAAATTTATTTCTGATTCATCAGTGCATCAAAGATGAAGATCAAATCTGGAAAGATGACAGTATCAGAATATTGAAATAATTATATTCTCTGAACACTGGGTCATTTTGGAAGGAGATGTTTGAATACAGAGAACTTAGATTTTATGCAACTGTAGTTCAGCTAAATTCAGTGGGTATTTTTACCTCTCTCATTCTCTCTCACTTTAACTTAAAATATTTGGGACTGGGTATAGGAAAAAGATTTTATTTGATTTCAAATATCTAGATTAAGAAATGACTACTGCTTAAAACCAGAAGCAAGCAATTGGATTGATTTCTACTAAGTGGAGTCAAGTCTTTGTAATTTATCATTCTCATGTTCTCCATAATGATGCTCAAAAATTTAATTTTTATGCACTCTTGGCAGCAAATTCTTGACTTAAAATTACAGCAAGTGTGCCCAAGGTGATTACAACTATACATTACTTACATTGTTACATTGGCAAAAAAAAAAAAAAAGAAAAAAGAAAAAAAAAAGCATCACACACTGCAACCTTACTGTGTCAACTACTACACACAGAATAGATGCAGAATCCACATCTCATGTCTTAAATGAAAAGCAAGTAAACGTTAGCTACAGTGCCCAAATTCCCTAACCACTGTAAAACTAGAGGCTTTAAAAGATATACAGGAAAAGAAAAGCAGGACTAAAGCAGGTTTCTATTTTAAATACAATGTCAAAAAGCTACATACCACCTCTGTGACATAAATCTGCTCCTTACTGTCTGTATGAATGAGATATTTTGCAATGACAATGTATTTTTATATGTACTTTTACAGAGACATTCACACTCATATAGATATATAAGTTTATTACATGACTATATTTTACACCTGATTTCAGAATGTAATAATTATGGAATTTCCTAATTGCTGGGTCGTTCGGCAATACGCTCTGACACTCCATCAGTGTGCTTCTGTGAAGCTGCACACAGGCAGCACAAATCAGGATCCCAAATCGGAAAAAAGAAAATACTGATGATGGTACCATTGCTGGAAGAGAGATTAGTTTGGCCCTGTTAATGCTAAGCAGGACACAGATTGCAGGTTTTCCAGGTCCCAAGTTCTTTAATCATCACAGAATCACAGCATGGTTGAGGTTGGAAGGGACCTCTAGAGACCATCTAGTCCAACCTCCCTACTCCAGCAGGGACACCAGCAGGGACACAGGGTGGCATCCAGGCGAGTTTGAAGATCTCCAGAGCAGGAGACTCCATACCTCTCTGAGCAGCCTGTTCCAGGGCTCTGTCACCCTCACAGGAAAAGAGTTCTTCCTCACACGGACATGGAACTGCCTGTGTTTCAATTTGTACCCATAATCATGGTAATTCTGCTGCTGGGCAATCACTGCTATGATGTTTGCCTCTCCTCTGTCTTTATCACCACTCTTGAATTTTTTTTTGTTTAGATCCTTTATGCAGTGGGTATGCTCTAAACATGTTTCTTTGATCCAACCCACCAAGAATTTTAGATGGTGCTTGACCTACTTTCTTGATCCTAAACAAACACAGGCATAAGTCAAGCATCAACTATTTCAGCGCAACCAAAAGTAAGAATGTAAGAAGTACATTAGGTGTTTATTGTACAGGCTTACCTACGCCATCTGCATCCACTGAAAGACCTGGGTGACTACAGCTAGAGGATTCTGCTTGTACTTTTGAAGGTGCAACTTACATTTTTATCTAAATCCCATTTCAGATACTCAGCTTTTTTTTTTTTTTTTTTTTTCAATAGCCCACAGAAACTTATTTGCTGGTTCTCTTTTATTCTGAATTTTGTATAATAAAGTCTCCATATGAAAAATATCAATAATTACCAGGGAAATCTTCCATCTACTCTTGTTAAATACCTTTTGGGGGATTTTTTACAGATGGAAACTAACCAACCTAATCATTTGTATTTAAGATTTCATTATAACTTTCTGTTCATTTCAAGCACCAAAACTACAAATATACAAGACTAGTTCTGCATACCAGTTCTCAGATGAAATCAGCAGGTATTTGAATCTACAAGAGCCAAAAAGATTTGTTTCAGTTTCATCCACTATTTTTGTTAAGGAAATTACACTTGAATTTTCCTTTTATAGACAGTTTTTAAACTGTTCTCTAACATCAGGAGACTAGGTACAAAACATTCCTCAGAGAGCTAAGAAATTAAAATAGAGCAGAAGCCTAAATGGATGTTATTGTATATTAGTTTTATGTGCTAGTAGAGACATGCATTCAGAATTTTACAGGTTTCATCACTATTAAGTTCTACAAGATTTCTCCACAAGTCCAGTTTGAGCAAAACTATTGCCACTCACCTACACCTTCCAATTAAATGCTCACTGCCAATCCTCTGCACAGAGAAACACTGAAGAGAAAAAGAAATACAACTCCAACCTAGAGACACACTAGCACATTATTGTCTACATTTTGCAAAAGCCTATTCTGAAATTCCTGCTTGCCAAATATACCTTGTTCAGTTTCTAGGTATACAATCATTACAGACTGCATCCTGTTTTGCAGATCTCATTTCTGTCTCCGAGTCCTCCAAAATTGTCCTTACTGTGCAGGGAAAAATGGCGAAAACAAAGTCAGGAAGACACCCAAGGAGCTTCTGTTAAAAACTTCCAACAGACTTGTAAATGATTACCTCAAGTACTGTGTGCCAAGACTGCTTTTATACTGTATTTCAAGTAAAACCTCATGCAACCACTTCTGTGAAGTTCAAACTGTGGCTGATGTGCGCAGTGCCTTATGAGATCTTATCCAAGGTCAACAGCAGATTTCAACCTCTAAGTAAAGCAAAGCTTTGAAGCACTGTGTTAGCTGAACCTGCAACCAGAAAGAAAGGGAAAAAAAAGTAATATTAGTTTTCATCACACACCTGAAGCAAGCTATGGATGTTTATATGCTTAATGAGACAATTAGCAATTTACATTCACTCATCCTAGCCTTTAGCACTGTGTAACAGAACCGGTGGTCTTTATTGATCATAGTACAATAAAAAAAAAAAAAAAAAGGTTATTTACAAATTGAAGAAAATTATGAGGGTACTTTTTCAGCTTCTTAACAAAACTTAAGTATTTTCAGTTAGCTTTGAGTGTATGCTTTCTAATCCCTACATATACAATATTATTTATCTATTGCCCTAAAACTAGTTGAAGAAAGAAAAAATCTTGAGGTTTCATTAAAACACTTAAAACCAAACATATGATAATAGTAAGCTTGGGACATCTTGCTTTCATATCAAATGTCTTTTAAGAGGGAATAATACTTGGAATGTCACTGTTTCTCAGGGTGAGACAGACACATGGCAAAACTGGTTTTGAAACAGGGAAGAGGCACGCCAGAGAAGCCCATAATTTCTGCATAAAATATTGTTTCAAGTCACACACTTCAAAAGGCAGGGAAAAAAGGCACTTAGCAATTTTACATGTATAGTCTATTAAAAACAATCTCATTTTCAAATATCTGTTTCAGGCTACTTGTATTAGCAACAAAGCCCAGAAAGAAGACCTCAGTTGATTTATTAATGCTTCATATGCAGAGTAGAATCAGAAAACAAAACAAAACAAGAATCACAGAACAAATACTTTAAAAATAACTTTCCAGTCTCTTTACCCTACAGCCTCTTCAGAAGACATAGAAAAAAGTTGATCCATCTTAAGAAACTTGGAATAGTCACTATTATCTCTATAGTTAGGAACTTTTATGGTAAACCAGTACAGAGCTTATTCACCATTTACATCTTCACCTGCATCAGGTGTTGACAATACAATGTTGTATTGAAAGGAAAATTCCTATATATTTTTCCCAATTACTTAGTGCCTCTCCTTAAAGTGATTATATTTTTCTATGTACTCCTATTAGATTGCTTTATATCACAACAAAGAATAAGTAAGAAGAGTGATGGTGCCTACCAGCTGAACCTGAACGTGTTACCAAAGGGTAATATTGGTCTCCTACTACAAGTTACCAGTTATTTTTGAGGATATTTAGGACAAAAGCAGGGTTGACATTTTCCTTAAAGCCCGTTTGATAAACACATATTTCTTGAATCCTTCAGATCAACGGATCAAATCAAATGGATCAACTAGTTGTTGACTGCAAACAGTTCATCTTAGTGCCTCTGCTGAATTTTGAGTCTGTAGTTTACATCTCCCCTTACAATTACTGCAGGCAAACACCTGAACTACTGCTATTTTCAGGAACTTACAGTAGTACTATTAAGAGACGACCTAGTTTATAATTTTTTACAAAAGTCTGAAGAATGTCCTAAAACTGAATGAACATAATGATTTTTCCCCCTTAGACTCTGTGGTTTCCCTATTGATTTTGTACAAAGGAAGAACAGGTTGGAAGGCAGTATCTTCAACATCTCCGCTCTTGCTTCCTGCCGGAATCCACATGCCCCGAGGTGACCCCAGGCCTGCTGCCTGTTAAAAAGCGACACAACAGAGGAGCTTTTTTTTTGGGAAACTGCTTCAGGGCCTCATGGTTCCCCTCCGTGTTCCCTGCTCTGGATGAGGGCAGCCTTCTGGGGCTGCCGCTCCAAGATGGGGCTTGTGCTCTAGGGCCACCTTGTTGTGGCCGCCACGTGCCACCTGCACGAGGCTCCCGCTCCCTCAGTCACCACAGGGGCCCCGCACGAGGCTCCTGCTGCCTTGGTGACCACAGGGGCCCCAGATAAGGCTCCCGCTCCCTCGGTCAGCACAGGGGCCCCACATGAGGCTCCCACTCTGTCGGTCACCACACACGGCACCACACGAGGCTCCCGCTCCCTCTGTCACCACCCGCAGCCCCGCACAAGGCTCCTGCTCCCTCGGGCACCGCAGTGGCCCCGCACGAAGCTCCCGTTCCCTCGGTCACCACCCGCAGCCCCGCACGAGGCTCCCGGTCCCTCCGCCAAGGAGGGCAGCCCAGGGAAGCTGTGACCATCGCCCTAACGGCCGCCTGGAAAGGAGAAGGGATTTGAAAGGGAACTGACTTCTATTATTATGTTTTATTGTCCTCTTCCCTCCTAAGCATGGAAAACAAAGTTGTGCAGGAAGGGGGACGAGGAGAATAAGACCAGGCAGAGGGACCGCGGGGACTCTAGGCCGAGAGAGCAGCCCCATGCCCAGGGCGGGCAGAGAGCCACGGCGGAGCCCCGCACAGCCCTTATCACCCGCACCACGGCGGGGCCCCGGGGCCGCCGCGCTTATCCGCGCGCGCAGGCTCTGCCCCGCCCGCGCCCGCCCCGCGCCGCTCCCCGCCGCCGCGCCGCGTTGGTTCCGCCCGGGGCCGGCGCTCGCAGTAAGCGCCGTCCCCTGCGAGGAGCCGCGCTGCAGACTCGCCTCTCTCCTCCCTCCCTCCCTCCCTCTCTCCGTCCCTCCCTCCTTCCTGCGTGCGCGCGGCTCGCTGCCGGCTCGGCCCTCTCGCCCGGGCGGCTCCGCGGGTTCCCGGCGGCCGGGGCGCGCGCGCGAGGCTGGCGCGGCCGTTGGGAGCGCGCGGCGGGCGCGGGGCTGCGGTGCGGGCGCCGCCGATGCCGCGCTGAGATGGCCCCGTTCTGCGCGGCGGCATCGGCGGCGGAGCGCGGCGCCGAGGGCTGAGGAGCCCGGCGAGGAGGAGCAAGAGGAGAAGAAAGGGGAGGCGGCGGCGGCTCCGGGGCTGCGAGCCACGGTAAGGGAACGCAGCGCGGCCGGGCCGGGCGGGGGGCTCCGCGCGGGCCCCTGTCACGGCGCGGCGGGAATGGGCGTGGGGCTAAAATGGCGAAGGCGCCGGGCGGAGGTCCCGCTCCGGCGCCTTCGCGGACCCGCCGCTGCCCCGGGCCTGGCCCGAGGCCGCCCCGCGGGGGACGCGTTGC